>JACXGM010027673.1:0-14383 GCA_016801145.1 Umbra pygmaea | reverse complement strand
CTGTACTCCTAATAGCAAAAGAGATGTAATGGTCTTTTTATATGTTTGTTTTTTTCTAAGCCACACAATACAGGATATGATAAACAACAAAGAGCACAAATCTAATCCAGTCTTTTACATACCTAGACAATAACAAAAACCTGTTTGAGTGGTACATGATTCCTTTTCTGACAACTCCTGCTCTGCCAAAATGCCATTTCACACTCTGCTGTCTGCCTACATGCATCTGAACAAGAACAGAATGCTCTGAAGATGAGTTTCAGATTCAGACTCTCAACAAGATGGTAAAGCTGGCAGGTAGCAATTTGTGTTTTGTGTAGAGACACACACGGTGACCTTTCCTGTCTATGCACCACAGGAGAAAAAAAAAGAGCCATTATATAGGTGGATGAGACAAGCAAAAAAAACTATTCAGTCAGTCAATGGGAGTATTCATGGTATACTGAACAAGGTGCCCTTGTTCTGTCTATGGAAAAAAAACAAAAAAACAACAATGCTGATTAGAGTTTCTGGAATCACGTCAAGAGAACACTAATGAGCGATTGACATTGCAGCCAGAAGTGTTGGGGACTACCGACTGATTGTTCTACAAATCTCTGTGCATCATAAATCACTACAAATGATTGTGGACACAATTTACCCACAATGCATCATAGATTTGATGCTCTCAAACAAACTTTTTTTCCTGATCTTGTCTTATTTATAGATTGCCCTTGGTAAATTTGAACAAAAGAGCTATGATAAAAAAAAATATTTTTATTGGAAAACAAAAAACATTAAGATTCAAGATAAAAAAGATTCTCAGAAATGAGTCATGATTAATTGCATATTCGGAACCAAATCGAATGATATTATCTTGAAATATATATTTTTTAGGAACTCCCAAGTAGTCACCCATGACTTCCTGTATCACTGTTATTAAATATGAGGTGAACAACCTTAGTCATCTCACAATGCAGAGGTCAAATAACATGTTCAATGAGGCGAAGGTTGTTGACCATCATAATTTAGTCAGTGGCTGTAAAACAAATTGCCACACGCTTGAATATACCCATCTGTTCTATTATGTTAACGGCAAATCAACATATATTAGTAAATCTGGGCAGTGGAGTTATTATCAATAAAAGAAAACGCACAGCCCTCCTAAAACATCACAAATATTTCCACTCCGCCGCCCTCTGTATATGAAAAAAAGTAGCTCTACCCTCCCCCTTTGATAAAATGTATTGACCACAGTAGTAATAATGACAAAGTAGGTCTATCAATCTTGATGCTGTCTCCTGGTCTGAATTGGGAAGAGAACAAATATAATTTGTAAGTGCTGCAAACGTTGGTTGAATCTTGAGGTCACCAAGTTTCCTGACCACAACTAAAGCCATTAAAATCTCTTTCCAGAAGAAAACTTCTATTCTCATCAACACAAAATGAATATTAGTGTCTTGTGTTTGCGAAATGTCACTGCAACTTTGATTGGAAGACTGTTCTATAGTCAATGCGAGATGAGTTTGGACAATGATCTGAAGAATTTGGCCAAATAAGCACAAAAATCTGTGACTCACCACAGAATCATGCTTTGTTCATCACAGTTCCCTTGACTAAACCCCATTGAACGCCTGTGTGGTGAGCTGAAGAGAATTGTCCAATGAGAGGCTAGTAGCGTGAGTGAGTGAGCAAAAAAAACGATTTCTTCATCTCCCGCTGGTCAATTACACTTTTCATACCCTATGGGCATCCCAAAACAGTGGTGGCTAGGCAGAGACATACATTCTGTGGCATGTTTACTAGGTACAGCCATATAGTACTGAGTCAGCCCACCTTCGCCTCCAGAACAGCTTGCCTTCTGTAATGCATGGATTTTACCGAGCTGGATACACAATGGAATCGTGACACCGCTGTAGGTTGGATAGTGATCCATTCATGCTGTGAACAGCCCATTACCTCTCCTCCCAAAGGTGTTGTATTGAGTCGAGGTAGGGGATGGTGCAGGCCTTTCGAGAAATCTGACCTCGTTGTCATACTGCGGGAACCAAGCCACACCCGGTTAACAACAATGTTCCCATACACTACAGAGCTCAACAATGCTCAATTGGTAATGAGTGACCTAACGAGTGGCAGGAAAACATTTCCTAAACCATTATACCACCGCATGTACTGTTGACAGTGACAAGCAGGCAGGATGGTGCTACTTGCGCCTAACATGACCGTCATCAGCCAACAGAACCGTAACAGGAAACATGTTAGTGCTGAGTGGTCATTGCCAGTTTTTAGTGAATTAATACAAACACAATGAAGGAGCATGGTGATGACCTTTTGGTTCCATGTGTCATGGATACATCATTTATGCAGTTCAAAATCTCGGAGAATACACTGTGATAACCTAATATTCTCCCATTGTATTTAATATCCTATATAATGATTACAACTATGGAGACCTGAATAAAAATAATTGAGAGGTTGACGTGCACACCATAACCATTCAAAAGATTGAAATGTTAAAAAGCAGTCTCCATATGATCTTTCTAATGATACCGTATCACAGAGTGCTCTAATATAATTAAGCAACCTCACCAATATTAGGTGCATATGTGACACTCAGACAAGGTGTCCCCTACTCTTTACAAATGCTAAACTAAGTTCAGCAGGCATAGCATTTATCCTAAAATAACATAAGATTAGCATTTTTAGGTAGCATTTTGTGAGCCCTACGTCAGACTAGTTGGCAGACACATATTTCATAAGGCTACAAAATGTGAGTGTCTCGATAATGGCGCAATACTACCATCTTGTGGGAGAAACCCAAATAGAAAAACTTTGATCTGGTGTGAGATTGGGTCACAGTCTGGACTAAAAGGGCCCAAATGGCTCATTATTCTATATCAGAGGCAAACTTCTGACTAGGGCACACAAAGGCCCAGAGATAACTGTGTAAGTGAACATAGCTTACCTTTTCAAGGACAAATTGGTCAAATATAATATAACCACTGGGCAACAGGCAAACAAAGGTATGCTGGTTTCAATGCATTGTTAAAGGATAACAATTTTACCACAGGTTTGTGTGTGGATACTTAGAGTATATTGATTTTGTTTTCTGCTCATGAAGCTCTCTATTCTGTTTCCTCTTTATTTTACCAGGTAAATTGACTGAGAAACCACCAGCACTCTTCTTAGATCTGTCCACTTGGCCAAACTGAGCAATCAGGGGAGAAGGGCCTTAGTCAGGCAGATTACCAAAAATCCAATGGTCACTGACAGAGCTCCAGCATTTCTCTGTGGAGAGAGGAGAACTTTCCAGAAGAACAACATCTCTGCAGCACTCCAACAATCTGGCCTGTATGGTAGAGTGGCCAGATGGAAGCCACTCCTCAATAAAAGGCACAAGCACCTGAAGGGATGAGAAACAACTCTCTGGTCTGATGAAACAAAGATTGAACACTATGGCCTGAATGGCAAGCGTTGTGTCTGGAGGAAAACAGGCAACGCTCATCACCTAGACAATACCATCCCTACAGTGAAGCATGGTGGTGGCAGCATCATGCTGTGGGCATGTTTTGCAGGGGCAGGAACTGGAAGACTAGTCAGGATGGAGGGAAAGATGAATGCAGCAAGGTACAAAGACATCCTTGCTGAAAACCTGCTCCAGAGCGCTCTGGACCTCAGACTGGGGCGAAGGTTCATCTTCCAACAGGACAACATCCCTAAGCACACAGCGATGATAACAAAGGAGTGGCTACAGGAAATCTCTGTGAATGGACATGCCAGAGCCCAAACTTGAACCCGATTTAACATCTCTGGAGAGATCTGAAAATGGCTTTGCACCGACGCTTCCCCGTCAACCTGATGGAGCTTGAAAGGTCCTGCAAAGAACAATAGAAGAAACTGCCCAAAAATAGGTGTCAAGCTTGTAGCATCATACTCAAAAAGATGTGAGGCTGTAATTGCTGCCAAAGGTGCTTCAACAAAGTATTGAGCAGAGGCTGTGAATACGTACATGTGTTTTCGTTTTTTATTTTTAATATATTTGCTAAGATTTCAAACAAACTTCTTTCAAGTTGTCATTATGGGGTATTGTTTGTGGAACTTTTAGAGTATATTGAATTGAATCCATTTTGGAATAAGGGTGTAACATAACAAAATGTGGAAAAGGTGAAGGGCTGTGAATACATTCCGAATGCACTTAAGTCACTCTGCATAAGAGCATCTGCTAAATTACTAAAATGTAAAATTGCAAGTGCCCCAACCCATGTATTCTGACAGTGTTAATCTCTCTAGGTGAGAATGTTATCATATATATGCTCTCACACTAATTTTTGACTGGACTGAAAGTGGAAATGTAGAATTGACCTGTAGAGTCATGGAGACTCCTGTCACCAATGATTGTACATTTTAGTATCAGATGGATACAGCTATGGCACGACTGGCCTTTAGTTTTACTTCCCTAATCATTTAACTCTCAGTATTCTCTGTCAGGTTATACGTCAAACAACTGGTAACCTGCAAATTCTACAGTACTCGATAGTCCCGAATTAGTCCACCTTAGTGCCCTGTGTAATTACTGTGTACATATTTCATTAAATTATAATGTTTAAAGCTAAACTACGAAGGATTCAAGTATTAATATGCAGTTATGCTATTAGCCTGGATCATGGAATGAGTTTTCCCAATAGGAGATCGTCCCATTCACAAAAATGTAGACACTCTGTATGTTGTACCCTGCTGCTAGGCAAATTGTTGGTTGGGACGCATGTTGGCAGTAAAAGCTCAATGCGCACAGCATGTGAAGCGTTCGAAATTGAAATCTCAGTCTGAAAAAAGTTGGATGTGCATGGCATTGTGTCTGTGTGTTTGAAGTATATTAATCTACACCAGCAAAACATTTTAATAACAAAGGAAGAAAATAGCGAGAAGAAAATAAATGTAAACATGTAACACGTGGTGCATTGACAGTGAACTGACGTCACACAAATAACAGTTTTATTTTCTGGGAAAGTGAGGCGGACATGTCTCCGGATCTTGGAAGTTACATGGTTCAAATTTAAGCATGATACATTCTACACTGTCCAAAAAAATTAAGGGAACACTCAAATCACACATCTGGGGGGTATTGCACAAAACCAAGATAAGGGATTAAGCCGGGATATTGAAGCTATCCTGGATGAATTTAGCCTCGACTTGGTTGCACAAAAACTGCTAGAAGTAAACCCAGCCAAGTAACCATGGAGATTTATTCTTTGCAGCTAGCCTGCTCCAGAGCAGGCTAACAGCCAGGCTAAGATTAATCCTGGAGTCTGATGTGTTAAATCAGTGGTCGCTCTGATCCGAAATAAACGTGTTAAACATTCATACATTCATTGCAGTCGTTTAGATGGTTTGAAATGGTTCATGAAGTTGCAACAGGGATTTCAAAGAAGTCGGTGATGAGGGCAAATTTTTTATTTTTTTTATTTCTAAATAAAGGCCGTACTGTCAGAAGTGTGTGTATGGCACTGAAGTCCTTGTTACACATCTTTATCACCTTGCCCTGTAAGTAATTTCTACATAACATTTGCACACTGTTAAGAATTAAGGCACTTACCAGCCTGCAAAATGTTTTTATATTTGATCTTGACTTGTTGCCAGGTACTTTTGCCCAGTCATGTTTGTTCTGTATGAACATTAATTGTAGAAATAACTTTAGGATTAGACATAGTTTATAGAGTTTTGTGCATATGGTTGTAAAACATTATTGCATTGTGGAAAAGGGTATGTATTTAGGCCTAGTGTAAATTTCCAGAGGAGCATTAATTCCCTCTGCTCACACTGAAAAACTTATATCATTGATCCAACTTAACAAATGTAGAGTAATGAATCACACCTATATTTCTTATGCTTACCCAATGTAAAATAAATAAATTTGTTCAACGCATGATTTTTTAGGTTGTCCCAATAAATGTAATTACATTTGGTTTAACGTGTATTTTTTTAAGTTGATCTTCACAACCAATCGTCACATTTACTGTAAAATTGAGCCAATCTGAATTATCAAATTCACATTTGCATATCTCCCAGCATGCGTTCCTAAGGAAATGTGGCAAATACCAATTTCTGAGTGCTTACAGCTTTCGTAACACATTGACAGTTACTTCAAGATTGTATTTTTACAAATTAGAATATCAAGCTGATAGAACATTCAGCCGATTAAATATTTTATCACCCATAACTTGCAGTGGAAAGATCTGCATTGGTGAAATATTAACACATTTTACCAAAATAGCTAAACTACATAGAATGGAAAACTTTTCTCAGTAATGGTTGCAATAAATTACACCATTTACAGTTTATATTAGGTTTGAAAAGTAAAGATTAATATTATAATTTAATAATCAAACAAAGTAATCGATACATTAATGCATGAAGCAGAACATACATTAAAACAAACCATTCTTAAAAAGTAAAGGTGCAGAAAAGCATGCTGGGAAGTGTCAAAACTTGAGAGCAAATATGATGTAACCTACAAAATGTGCTTTGAGTCAAGATGAAATCTTTAGGTTTGCGCTTCCCAGGCAAATTTAATTTTGTCTCAATTTAAAATAATAGGTTATACAATAAACTCACATTATTTTAACTGAATGGAATGAGTATAATTGCATTGGATGAACAACCACTTATTTTTATATCCTAAACGCAGCCGTATTTTCTTTTTTGCAGATTCTATATTTCACCTCCTCGTAACTTTCCATAAGAAGTTGCTGCTCAGCGGGTGAAAAATATGCTGCACGCGTCGTCTCCATCTCTGCATCAGTAAATCTGTGATCGATACAGTGGTCTTTTTAAGAAAGCCGTGAACGTGCACTTATCCCGAATATCTACATCTGGCTTGACATAGCTTTACCTTTTCATCCTGGCTCGGCAAACGTGCAACCGATTAAGCCGCGATGAGCAGATCACACTAAGTCAAGCTGCGCTTTTTCAGTTATCCTGGATTTCTTTATTCTACTTTTGTGCAATACCCCCCAGGTCTCGATGACCGAAATACATTAAAGATCAATATCTTGACTGCACATTGTGTAATTCGTTAGGAACAAAGTTACGTAACAACGATCAATGGAAAACAAAATCACCAACAGATTGAGGGCTGGATTCAAACACTGAAAATCATGGGCTTTTCCAACTTGCGTGAATTTCATCACGGACCTGTATCCACTCCTGACAACATCTGAGATGGTTTCCTGGGGGATCTCCTCCCAGACCTCAACAAGCTCCTGGACAGTCTGTGACGCTACTTCGCGGCGTTGGATGCACCACTACATTGGGTCCCAGAGGTTCTCTTTGTTGTCCTGGATCTGCCTACATACTCTGGCCACATGAGTCCAGGCATTAAGACCAGGAGGAACCCAGTGTCCAGTGCAGCAGCATAGGGTCTAACGAATCATCCCAGTACCTAACAGCAATCAGGGTACCAATGCCTTGCACGTGGAGGTCTGTGCGACCCTCCAAAAATGCCTCCCAGACCATCACTGACCCACCGCCTAACCGCTCATGCTGGATGATGTTGCAGGCAGCACAGTGTTCACCACTGCATCTCCAGACTTTCACGACTGTCAAATGTGCTCAGTAATGAATGAAGAGAACAGGGTGCCAATGGCGGTCCTGCCAATTTTGGTGTTCTGTGGCAAATGCCAGTCGAGCTGCACGGTGCTGGGCACAGGTCCCACTAGGGGATGTCGGACCCTCATGCCAATCTCATGGAGTCTGTTTCTGATAGTTTATTCAGAAACAGGCAAACCAGTAGCCCACTGCAGGCACACCATTCCTCCTCCTGTTCCTCCAGGCACAAAGGAGCAGATACCGATCCTGCTGCTGGGTTGATGCCCTGCTACAACCCCTGTCCAGGTCTTCTTGTGTAATGGCCGTCTCCTGGTATCTCCTACATGCTCTTGAGACTGTAACGGGAGATGCAGCACACCATCTTGCAACGGCACGTATGGATGTGCCATCTTGGAGGAGCTGGACAACCTGTGCAACCTAAATGGGCTGCAGGTACTGCCTCATGCTACCAGTAGTGACAAGGACACTAGCAAAACACAAAACTGGAGAAGAATCAGTCAGGAAGGATGAGGAGAGAGCAATTGTCTGTGGCCACTACCTGCAAAACCATTCCCTTTTTCGGGGTTGTCTTGCTGTTGCCTCTCCAGTGGACCTGTTGTCACTATCATTTGCACCAAAACAGGTGACATTGATTCACAGCCGCTTATACTTCCTAACTAGAAAGATTAATACCCCTGAATTTTAATTGATTTTGTGTTGTACTGTGATGAAAGTGTGTTTCCTTAATTATTTCAGTGTATATTTCATACATGAAGGCACATGCAATGCAGTCTGTTGCCCATGTTCTGAATGGTAGCTGTTCATTCAAGGACAGATTCAAGGACAGCTTTAATTAATAATTATAATTATTAATTAATTAATAATAATAATTAATTGTATTTATATAGCGCTTTTCAATTACCCAAAGCGCTTTAGATATTAGTGGGGAGAAGCCCACCTCCACAGACAACGCACACACCTACTTCCATACAATCACACACACAGAATCCCATTCACTTCGGTGATGCACGGCAGACATTTTGCACCAGAACGCTCACCACATATCAGGTTAATATGCCAATTAGGATTGTGGGGGATTATAACAATAAACCTTTATTTATATATCACCTTTCATACAGGGAATGCAGCTCAAAGTGCTTTACATCAATAAAAGTCTAAAAAAATGAAAAACATTTGCATCAATAAAAACATTTACATCAATAAAAGGAGGTTTTGGTCACCTTGTCAAGATCGGAGGTAAAACTCAGGCCAGAGTCTATGATAACACATAAGCTCCTTACTTCAGGTTTGGCCAGGGAAGTCAGGTTACCAAGGCTCATGGTGATTTTCTCCCTTTTGACATTAAGGCCAACTTAGAGGATTTTTGTTTTATCCTTGTTTAACTTTAGGAAATTTGTCCAATTATTTATAGCAATTAGGCACCTAGAGAGTGAGCTTATTACATCTATTTCATCTGGCTCTACAGAAATGTTTAGCTGTCTGTCATCACATTTACATTGTGTTCTCTGATGACATCGCCTAGTGGAAGCATGTATAGTGAAAAAAGTAGTGGAGCAAGATGGCTTCCTTGTCCAACACCGCATTTTATATCATGTTCCTCAGATATATTGTCACCAAGACTGACTAAAAATCGTCTGCCTGTAATATATGTTTGAGGACATATGAGGACACTTTCTGAGAGACCAACCCAGTTTGAGACAATCTAGCAAAATTGCATAAACAATGGTGTCAAATGCTGCACTCAGGTCTAGGAGGACTATGACCAAGACTTTGTTTGCATCCATGCTAAGTCTTAAATCCTTTACTATTTTGGTCAGGGCTGTTTCTGTACTATGATTTGCTCTAAAACCTGCCTGAAACTTCTCCAGAATGTTGTTGTCATTTAGAAATGTGTTCAATTGGTGAACTGATTTCTCAAGCACCTTAATTTGAAAAGTGATGTTTGATATTGCTCTATAGTTGCTTAGTACTTCAGAGTCTAGTTGTGGTTTCGTAAGAAGAGGCTTTATAACAGCAGTTTTTTATGTATTTGGGAAGACCCCAGATTCGAGAGATGTATTTATATTATTTAGAACAGGGCATGAGATGCTATTAAAAAGAATCTGAAAAGTGGTTGGAATAGGGTTGATAGCGCCAGTGGTGGATTTACTCTAACAATCTTTTGCAGGTCGTTAGTGGCAATGCTGTTGAAATGTCTTCATGTGCTTTGTACAAGGTTTGCTTGGGAAGTTTATATTTGTTGTAGTAATGCTGGCTCTGATGGTTGTGATTTTATTATAAAAAAGCAGCAAACTCCTTGCATTTAGTTTCAGAGGCTTGACTTGTCCATTTAGGGATCGGGGCAGTTTGTCTATGGTTGAAAATAGTATTCTAGGGTTATTATTAGGTAGCCATATTTGGCCATGACACCGGGGTTAACACCCCTACACTTACGAATAGTGCTATTGGATCTTCACTGAACACAGAGAGTCAGAACACCCATTTAACATCCTATCTGAAAAACGGCATCCTATGCAGTGCAGATGTTTCCATCACTGCCCTGGGGCATTGGGAATGATCTTTAGACCAGAGGGAAGAATGCCCCCTACTGGCCCTCCAACACCACTTCCAGCAGCATTAGTCTCCCATCCAGGGACTAACCAGGCCCGACCCTGTTTAGCTTTAGAATCAAACCAGCAGTAGAATACAGGGTGCTATGCTGCTGGCACTGCTTTGTGGACCTGGAAGCTATTAAGGTAAATCAGGTGTTCTCAGAGTAGTTCCATGGAAATCGAATGACACAGACACACATCACTTTAAAATGTATGACAAACAAAAAAATTATATGTAAAGAAAAGTACATACAGTGGGGCAAAACAGTATGTAGTCAGTTCTCCCACTTAAAAAGATGAGAGAGGCCTGTAATTTTCATCATAGGTACACTTCAGCTATGAGAGACAAAACACCACATTGTAGGATTTGGTAAATTTGTTGGTAAATTATGGTGTTGGTAAATTATGGTGGAAAATAAGTATTTGGTCAATAACAAAAGTTCAAATATCTCAATACTTTGTTATATACCATTTTTTGGTATGACAGAGGTCAAACATTTTCTGTAAGTTTTCACAAGGTTTTCACACACTATTGCTGGTATTTTGGCCCATTCCTCAATGCAGATCTCCTCTAGAGCAGTGATGTTTTGGGGCTGTCGCTGGGCAACACAGACTTTTAACTCCATCCAAAGATTTTCTATGGGGTTGAGATCTGGTGACTGGTTACGCCACTCCAGGACCTTGAAATGCTTCTTACAAAGCCACTCCTTCGTTGCCCGAGCGGTGTGTTTGGGATCATTGTCATGCTGAAAGACCTAGCCATGTTTTATCTTCAATGCCCTTCCTAATGGAAGGAGGTTTTCACTCAAAATCTCACAATACATGGCCTGATTCATTCTTTCCTTTACACAAATCAGTCGTCCTGGTCCCTTTGTAGAAAAACAGGCCCAAAGCATGATGTTTCCACCCCCATGCTTCACTAGGTATGGTGTTCTTTGGATGCAACTCAGCATTTTTTCTCCTCCAAACACGACCAGTTGAGTTTTTACCAAAAAGTTCTAGTTTGGTTTCATCTCACCATATGACATTCTCCAAATCCTCTTCTGGATCATCCAAATGTTCTCTAGCAAACCTCAGACGGGCCTGGACATGTACTAGCTTAAGGCCTCTCTCATATTTTTAAAGAACAGAATCATATCATTATACTTGATCAATTATATATAGAAATACATAGTTATTAGGTTCTGTTTTTAAGGTTAAATTGTGATTAATGGTTAGGGTACATGTATGTGTTTTATGTTAACTGACCTGTTTCCAGGGCCTCTTCTCTGGTGTGGTCATCGTCAGAGGGCTGTCTGATGTTCCAGGAAGTCAGAGGCAGTGACATCATATCCTCCATGCTGTTGAGCTTCACCATGTCCATGTGATTGTTGGGACCACGGGTTTGGTACTTGGGCATGAAGCAGGTCTTACCATGTTTAAACACATCCTTTATGATATCCTCTGTTCTCACCTCGTCATGCATGCTGAGAAACACACCAATGCGCTCACAGTTCACATACTTGGGGTGCTTGAGAAGCTGGTGGAGATGAGAGTATACATTTTTTATTTCCCTATGATTAACAGGGCATATTTCATTAAGTAAAAAACATTTTATTTTTACTTAGACAACAACTCGTTTAAAACCTCCCATGACTGATAAATCTTTGTTCATACTGGCAGTTTTAAGTGATTCATTGTGTATTTTTATCCCATATCCGACTCCAAACAGATTTGTATCTGAACAGCAAAAACTATTTTGAAATGCTATGTCAAGACACCTTACAAACCACATTCCGTTTGCCCCATATGTTTTTAAAGCAGATAGGCATAACTATGATATTTGTCATTCTCGACTGAAACATGTTTTATTCCGACGTCATCATTTGTCGACAGGACCTGCCACCGCTGCCTGCAACACGGAGGTCTAGTGTCGTTTAGTATGACAAATAGCATTACAATGTTAACTCAAACCCAGACATTGACGACAACTTTTTTGACCGTTGTCCTTAGGATCAGTGAATCAGAGTTAAAATAACTGGATTAGAATTCAATGAGGATTGGATTGATTTGCGTGTATGCAATGACAGGGAATGGACAGTATTCCTACTCTCTTAATCGGAATCGTTATTCCCTGATTTTCCCAGGTGTATTGAAAGAATATGCATGATAGGACAGATGCGTTATTCTAAAGTTATTATTAGCAATTGTTAGAAAATACAACATCTTGTTGAAAGGATGTGTTGACATTTTATAGGTCGCATCTGCTTGCGAATATTGACAATATAGAAAATACATTTTATATTATTTCCTCCGTTTAATTTGACCACGCGATGATGACGACGAAAGAACATATGCATAAAGTAGATAACTTTAATAATAATATCGTCCAAAATATAGCTAAATCACTTTTGAAGAAATGTCTTCTTCCACTCACATTTCAACTGATAACATGTTTTGCTGTCGTTGTAACACTGCAGTTACCTTTTGCGAAATAACTCGAGACTGACGAAGTTTCTCCTGGTCATCCAACGCCGCTACTCGTTTTTTAATATCACTCCTCAAAGCTTGCTTGGCGACACGCAAGGCGGCCATAGTGGCTGGTCCTTGCTCGTGTAAAACTCGTGTCCTAAGATAGAAATGTTGCAACGTGTGAGAGTTCGATTTCAGGGATGCATGGCTTAATGGACAAATAGTACAACAAATCAACTAAGCATTTCAGGTAATTGATTTACCAGCCAGACCTTCAAAACAGAAATTAAAAACAGATGATAGTCGCATTAATTTTTGACAGCCCAGACAGTAACAGGGTTTCTGTGACGTCAAAACCAATGTTACAGTGGGGGTTGGAATAACAAAAAAGTAACAAACAGGCAGTTTGTGGGTGGGGGTAGGGAGGGTAAGAGGCGAGAAAACACTGTACGAACCTAACACCCCGGAAAGTTGCTACTAGTTAGCTGGTGAACAATCATACAACCGTGTTTTTTGTGTTTAAGTTAACGGCAGCTAGCAAAATTCATATTAGGTAACATCCGAAGTCCAATAAAGTTGGAGTACCTAACGTTAGTTACATTGTGTTTACGTGCCGAGAAGTAAACAGAAGAGAAGGTAAGGAAGACATCTGTAACAGCAGGCAGCTAGCTAAGGCTACTTCAGCTATGCCTGGTTAGCTAGCTACAATAGTACTAATCTTTAATAATGAGTTTTATTTGAGGGGTGTTTTCTTCTACTAGTACAGTAACGTTAGTTGTCAGTGACTACTAGTTACTAACAAACGTTGGCTATTCACTGTCAATTACAGTAGTCAACGTTCCTACCATTTAGCCACACATTTCGTTTGTCCGCTAAGTAGTGTTGATATCTAGCTAATGATGGTACTGGCTAAGCTAGCTAGCTAACGGTAGTTAGATTGGTATGTATAAAGTTATCGGAGGACCGCTGCCCCGGGCTGCAGGTCACCACTTTTCGACTTGATGGTAGCTACTGTACTTGCCCTGTTTTGACGTTTACTTTTAACTACAGATGGTCAATGCAGTCAGATAAGTCGGTAATTGTACGTGTGTTAATAGTTTTTAAGCGCTCTACAACTACTGTAGTATTGTTGTTTTTGATTTGTAACTGGGTACTGTAGATTTAACTTGTTCGATACATAATCGTAGGTAGTTGGATACATTCATCACGTCAGTCAGTCAAACTAATGTGTTTGTTTGACCCACAAACAGGGCTACATGATAAAAAAAAATGTTACATTCCACGTACAGCCAGCTGTTTTAAGAATGATTGACGTACCATCTATTCAATGTTGGTTGGTTTGCCAAACAAACAGCCGTGACAATGGAAGATTATGAATACATTATGGAATCAATCGGGGTGTTTTCTGCTGGTGTATATACGAAGGGAGAACAGAGGGCGATACATTGAAACGATTCTAGATGTTGGTATATTAGGAATTAACATGGTTGTGAAGAACGTCGTTGTGGCTTTTGACTGCTACCTTAATTAAATAGAGTAGCTCGTTTACTAGTCGGTGCAGAGCCGGCCCTAGACCTTTGGGGGCCCTATGCAAAATTTGGTTGGAGGCCCCTTTGACCATTTTAAGTACGTCGAAGTCACTATACATCGGAGTCACTGACAAACAATCAGGGCCTGCCTGCCCATTAGGCAAGATTAGGCGGCATTTTCTCAATTGGCTACCGCCTTCCGGCGCGCGCCTCTGATTGGCGTAGCTG
>JACXGM010027672.1:0-14387 GCA_016801145.1 Umbra pygmaea | reverse complement strand
ACACACACACACACACACACACACACACACACACACACAAAGACACACACATCTAGATACACACACACACACCTACAAACACGCGTATATACACAAAATAACATTAGTCCTATCCCTGGGGTGTGTATGAAAGCACACAGTAATTGCTTGTACCACACTGGTAGTTCTCTATAATGTTTTGAGTCTGTAAAGCCCTTTCATTAAAGCACATTCATCAGAGACTACCTGATAATCAGAACTCAACTCCAAGGTGCGAGGGTTTTCCTACAAATAAAATGAGCATATCTTAAATAAGTCTTGGACACTTTATTTTTTCAGATTTAAACATTCATTTACAATAAATGCATCTTTAAATATGTCTGGGGTTGAGTACACTATGCATTATTCTATTAACTCACTTTATATTGTATTTGTCTTTGGTTCAACAAGACTACTGTAGTAAGTCATCTCATCAATGCATACAATGAGATTGTTTTGTATTATAAACTCTTTAATTTAACCTTTATTTATCCAGGTAAGTTGACTAAGAACAATTTCTTATTTACAGCAACGACCTGGGAGCAATTAGGGTAAAGTGTCTTGCCCAAGGACACAACGACATTTGGCTCAGTCGGGAATCGAACTGGCAACCTTCTGACTACAAGTCTGACTCCCTACCCACTGAGCCATCTGCGCCCCTAACTAATCTTAAACTAATTCCGTTAATCCTTCGGCCAAAATCTATACCACAAAGCATCAGGCATTAAAAAAGATATATTTATAGTTGAAAAGATTTTGACAACTTTTTAAATATTTTGCTCAGTGGGATTACTTGGTTGTTGTAGGCAATACAAAATATGTAAATAAATTAACACACAAAAAATGCTTTTGGTTAATTTGGCCACTGAATTATCCTAGTTTGAGAACTGCTGTACTCCACTGCTGAAACAAATTAAGTAAATTTTACACACTGACACAAATCCACAGATCGATATAATAGTGAAAGAACCCAACCAGGTATAAACGGTCTATGGTCTAAGAAAAGACAAAGGAACAGGATAATGATGCTGGTAGACCCATCATTATGGAACCAACTGTTGCCATTCTATACATAAGTGCCTAAGCATTCAGCAAATCTCAGCGACACCTGCACACGTCCTGAACAGTAATTCTTACTATCTAGTCAAAAGGCAACACTTCTGTTATGTCTCAAGTCACACTGAATGTTAATGACTCGGGTATCATCACCTGCTGTGTTTAGCAGCTCAATAGGATAATGTGGGATATTTTAGGATTCACTTCACCGTGATCGGCCTGAAGTGCTTCTACAGAAGTGACAGTTCAACTAAGCAAAGAGAAAACAGTCAGAAGGCGATGAAAGCTCATTAACTCTTTTTTCATTGTCGCAATTCAACCTTCACCTGGTTCGTCCCTTGTCACGTCCTCCTGTCTTTGACTTATCCTGAATAAGTATAACATGTATGTCCTTAAAACTTTTATAACACAAACAGAAGGTTTTTATTTTTGCTTGTATTTTGCAAGTTACAAAAAGTGTAACAGCCTAGCCAACTTCCCACCCTCCAAACAAACAACCCATCTACTGTACCCTCCCACCCAACCAGCCATTCTCTCCAGCCATTCACCCCCTAACTCCCTCAGCAGCCCAATCTTCCCCCATCTAACCACATACCCAAAATCGCCACATCCCAATAATTGTGTTATAAGCAGATTTAAACATATATTTTTCCTGAGGCACCCGAAAAGTTACTTTTTAAAATAATTTGACAATGTCACACGCAGGTAATACATGTGAATGTCTTTATTGCATCAGAAAGACGAAATGCTGAGGTATCTCATTTCTAAGTAACTCTCATAACTGAAGAGCTGAGCTCAGGTTTAAAATATAACTTTTTCCAAAAATAATGATTGGCATTCAATTGTGTTATTTTAAATGATGTGTATATATTTTTATTGATGTCCAATACCTTAATAATAAACACATCAAATATATAGTACAAAGCTGATATATAACATTCTGTATGTATTATTACACATTCAGAGGTGTCCAACAAGGCCTGGCCCAGGTGGTGTTTAGATATTTTATAATTTCATAATATAACCTTGGGCTGGTTTGTCTCTTACTTCCTCTGTGATGTGCAGAGATGCAGAGAGAGGCAGGCAGACTCAAAAATCCAACATTTGGCTTCCACTCTGTCAGGGGTCAGAGGGGACCAGCTAACCATTGTACTTGTCACAGTCAAAAATGGGGTGACAAATTAACTGATTTGTCAAAACTAATTATGTGCTGCACCTTTACATTCTGAGAAAAACGGTCATATGAGAGTGTCTGGGCCTCCTAATCGTCAGGCCTCGGATCCCAATGCCCAGCAACCAGCAGGGACAAATTTTAACTTGTTTCACAAATGGCTCCCTATGCCCTTCATAGTGCACTGTTTTAGAGAGGGCCTGAGCTCATAGCCTCCATTCCAGAGGGGTGAGCACGGACTAAGCCGTCTAAAGGCTACAGGACAAAATGTATGTCATGAACGGAAGAGGAAAGGAGAAGAAAGGTGAGAAGAGAGAAGATCCAATTGGTGAAGGATGTGAGGTGGAGGGGATGTAGGGATGGAGAAGGGCTCACACTCCAGACTGCATGACCTATTGACCTCTCTCTCTTTCTCAGTCTTACAGTGACTGTCATTCTTGGAAGCATACTGTAGGTGAGTGAAGAGAAGCTGGGAGAAGAGGAGTCACGGAGAGAAGCTATAGGTCAACTCCGCAGGGAATGGGATTAGATTTTCTAAAACTTTCACTAAAACAACATATTCTGTGGATGTAACTGAAGAGCACTTTGCTGAAGAATATTCTGGAGTCATGGGCCTTTGAAGCTCTTTCATCAATTCAAACTGACACTAATGTGTACTTATAGCATGCATGTAAAACACTTTGCAAAAGAAAAAAACTGAACAGAGATGGAAATGGTAGTACATGCGATGTCCATATATTTGACCATCAAAATAATTTATTTGCATGTGTACTGTAGGACCTTATCTTCATCAATACCACATTACAGACAATATCGCATATTGAACTGCCGCCAACATTAAGTTAATTAAGCATACTCTTTGGAAATACACCTTCAGCAATGTCTCACACTTTCTTAGTATTACAGGTGAATTGCAGAATCTTGAGCC
The DNA here is from genome assembly GCA_016801145.1 of Umbra pygmaea. Lineage (NCBI taxonomy): Eukaryota > Metazoa > Chordata > Actinopteri > Esociformes > Umbridae > Umbra > Umbra pygmaea. Next base: position 11,214 of record JACXGM010027672.1, on the reverse strand, counting down.
ATCCATAGACGTTGGAAAATTCCCCCGTGCCTATTTCTGAAATGGGTGGATTTAACACCAGCCAGAAATAGCGGCCTTGATCGCAACCAAATAGTTTTGTCTCATCCTGACTAGAATGTAATCGCAAAATAGCTCAGGACTGTAAGCAGAAAGAACAAGGTCTGTTATGACTGTTGAGTGACGGCTTAAAGACAGACCAGAGGCTAAATATCAGTCCGACTGCACGCACTAAACTCTCTCTCTCATCCTCATTCCACTTCTCCCTCATTCCCCCTGCTTCTTCCTCACTCCATCTCCCCTTCTCTCTCTCTCTCTCTGCCGTCCTGTTTACATGCTGCATGGGGCAGAGCTGCAGGCTTAACGCAGGTCGGACAGCCATCACAGTTCTCCCCAGCAGTGGGGCCTGGGCAGACGTAGGTTTGAGTGGCAGCCGTGACATAATCGCACTGCTTAGCCGTACTCATTTAACGCCACTCTGAACTGCTAGCAACGGAGTCCGTCCATGTCAGACAGCACGTTGCACTGCAAATGTCATTCATTCAACAGGGCATGGACAAAGATACTGGTAGTGACACGGTACTCAATGCATACAAAATCAATACGATTCAACTCTTAACGGTCCCAATGTGCCCGTTACTAACACCTTTATTACAGCTTTAGAACACAATGTTTGTTATGAAATGTCATGAGGACATTAAAAATAACTGCATTGGGGGTGTTATAAAGTGTTGTGTATAACAACCATAACTTGGGGAAAACATTTTATACATTTTAACATATTGAAGCAAAGTGGAATCAAGGGGTCATTTTAAACCAATTCAAGGTTTATAAGACTATTGCCAGCAGTAAAAACACTTTTTAATATCAGATCCCTGTATGTATATATATATATATATATATATATATATATATATATTATTCAATGGCTTTGTGATCTAAAACAGTGGATGTTGCACTTTTGCAATGATTCTAAGTGTTGCTCCCCTTTGGTGGGCAGAATACATTCCACAATGTTTATGTAAATGAGGCATGACTAAAAAAGAAATAGAGGATACGTATAAGATGGGTACCAGATATAGTGCTACACTTACAGACATTAAGCTGTGGTCATCAATCTTCCCCTAATAAATAGTACACAGTTAATATGAGCACACACAGGCACACACAAACACATACAATTATGTGCAGCTATTCTAATGTTAACAAGAAAACAAATAAATCCATGTTACCTAACTTTAACCCTAACCTTAACTTTACATTAACTGTAACCTCACTCTAATCTAAACCTAAATAACCTAACATTTATACTTAACATAGCCCTAATGCCTAAACCTAACCCTAAACTTAACCAATAAGACATATATTGACTTTGAGAGGTTGTGCCACCTCAAGCACAATTTAGAGCTTACATTTACAAGTGTCAGTCACAAATGACAGCAGTAAGCCTCCTATGCTGAATAAGTCTGTAGAAACATGCGTTTCAGATTTGAGTTTCAGTTCATTCAGCATAAGGGAGTCCAGCCAGTACTGGGCTTTACTGACTGAAATTAATGAACATTTTAAAAAACTTGCGGTTTTGGCTGAATGACTCAAAAGGATCTGAGTCAAAGTGAGTTAAACTTCCAATCCCTACTTAGCCATATCACTAACAAGCTTGTCAGGGAGCCATGGAGAAACAAAGAGGCATTCAATAGCCCCTTTAACTTGTACATTACTAATGCATGGATACACCATTTTAAAGTAGCAAGTTGCTGGGGCCTTTTAACTTTATCATTCCAGATTGCCGAGACCCCTGGGTATTAGTCGTCAACATAATTTGCTGATCCAAATAAAGTTTGAGATCGCTCCCACTTTTCAACATTAAAATGATGGATGCAATGAACAGCAATGTCCATGCTCGTTTTACCCGTTCTGAATTGTAAATATCGGTTAGGCCCCAGAGGACAATAGAAGCACATAAAAAGGTCAACTAACCAGAAGGATGAATGGATTCATATTCAACACAGAACACATTGTTTAGACCCCTCATATTCAAATATGTCCCTCACCAGGTGAGTAGAATAATATTAATGATGAGGTAGAACAGAAAACCAATAGGCTGCAGACCTCATATACATATATATATATATATATATATATATATATATATATATATATATATATATATATATATATATATATATAGTATGCCAACAAAAGCACTATAAATGCCATATATAATTAATCTTTGCAATTTACCTCTGCTAGATCACATTTATCAACAGAAGTGCTATTGGTTTTTGTGATAAATATCAAAATATCTAATGATAATAAAACATGGTGGAATATTTTATGTTTATCATTAAGAAATCTAAATTAAAAAGGTTTTCATCATTATAAAGATACATTTTACAGTCTTTAATGAAAATGATAAATGAGCCACATTGAATACAGATTCATGCCAGTTTAACCTCATGAGGGAGTTTTACTGTGTGTGTTGTAAATGTACAGGATTTTTTGCATTTGATACATGTACTGTGTCTTGTTGGTCGTGGGCTGGCTGGTCTTGAGCTGACTGCTGACTGGCTGCTATTGGGGGTGGCTGCTGATGGGCTGGCTCCTTGACTTGTTGGTCATGGGGCTGGCTCCTAATTGGCTGGTCCTTGGGCTGACTGTTGATGGGCTGGTCCTGGGGCTGGATGCTGACAGGCTTGTACCGGTGCAAGCTGTTGACAGACTGGTCTTGGGGCTGGGAGTTGACTGACTGGTCCTAGGGCTGGCTGTTGATTAGCTAGTCCTGGTCCTGGCTGTCTGATGGTCAATGTCATCTTACTGTCAGTCACCAATTTGATAGAGTCACGATCGTCATGTTCAGAACATTCATTTTATCCAAAGCGGAAGACGGCCCTTCTACATTACTGCTTAGCTGTCTTCCAATTTCTAGGGCCCTCTAAAGAGAGAATATGTTTGCCATACTGATAGATTGTGGTAAGGAGCCATATATGCAAATCTGTTTATTTGGTGTGTTCCCACTTTGTATCTGGGCATACTGAATATTATGAAATAACATTGTGCAGTTTCCCACTAAACATGGTGTAATTTCACATACTATATAGTGTATGAGAAGAGTGCATGAGCAGACAGGTTCACGTGATTAAAATGTAACAATGCTGTAACTGTCTGTTTGTGTGTAACTACTCACTATAGAGAGTGAATAGTGTGGGTAAAGCAGGACCAGTTAGCTTCTCAGTGTGGGGAGGGTTGTACACACACAGAAACCTAAACACCTAACCAGGTTGGAGGAATAAAGAGTGAAAGTACAAAGCAAACATTTGGTTGAATTTTTGCCATAATGAACTTGTTTTCACTTGTTTTATTGTCCTGGGTCCAATAGACCCGAACATCACATATGTAATGTCAATGTGTAGGGGGGTGCCCAATGTGCACAATGAAAATGTGTTCTTGTACATGTTCTTCACAGAAAATGAGCCAAGGCCAATGAGTTTCAGGTTGAAAAGATTATTAATTGTATAATTTTCCTTTTTCTAAACATTGAAAATGGGTCCCACAGACGAACACCACACAAGGGTTAAATGATATGCTATAAAATATGCTAACATGATTAGACACATTTCTGCTTAACATTCTGAAGATAAGATTGATAGCCACACATCAATGTCTATGAGTTTAGCTGTAAATCTGTTACTAGTTTTATGGTAACCTGAATTATTTTATGTTTTCATCTCTAATAGTTACTGGCATCTGCATGTATTCCCTTTTTCATAGCTTAAAAACAAGTTTAAAATCAATTTATATCACCTATTTAAATGCTGTAATGCAGTAACTCTTAACATTTCAAAGCAACTTCTGACAAATTTAGTTTGTATAGCTCAATGAGTTAAATAAACCTACTGTAAAAGGTTAAATACTGTTTTCTGGTTTTTGTATCTTTAAAAGCTTGTGAATAGGTGAGTGCCACTGTAACAGTTTGAGCTCCAGCCCCACCGACTACATGTCAGGTATTTGTTTCACCCGGACAGCTCGTGACATTTTCACTAAACAATAAATTTGCCTGCCTCGTCTGCCAAATATACACAGCTGGTATCATTTTTATTCATTAGTACTTGTATTTAAGTCCCTGTGTTTGTTTGGTTATTTGTCATTCACATTGTGTCCCATGTTGATGTGTGTTAGGTATAGTTGTATATTCTAATGTGGTGCTGTTATATGTTTTTGACCCATCATTTTTGCTTCGATTTTGAAGTGTTTTTTAATAAACAGCATTTCAGTTATTCTTTGCATTTGTCTCCGACTGTTCCCTACACCCTCACCATCTTCACAGCCACCAGTAAAAGCTATGAGGTATTGAAAGTCTATAAGACTGTATGGATATGTATTTATAACCGGAAGCTGACAGTATTGTCACACACACATACTGTACACACACACATCTTTTTTAACTCCAGGTAATTCGGTGAGGCCTATTGGATTTGTTTGGACACCTAAATGGTATTGATCTTTGGAGCCATGCTGTGAATTGACAGGACAACTGCACACATTAAACACCATAGGTCTGGAAGGGATGTTCCAAATACAATGCTAAAGCATATTGGCCAGATGCCAGATAGGCTAAGAGATCAAAATACAAACATCGTGGGGTCCACGTAGCATAGTGGCATAAGTCACTGCATTGCAGGACACACTTGGTCATAATGGCCAGTGGTTCGAGCCTTATGGGCAGTGTTGTGGAACGTTACTAGTTTTATATATATTTATACAAACACAGTACACTGGGTGTCACATCTGCAGTTGGAAGTCAATGCACAGAGATCAAGAAACTGCTCTGTATTTGCGGCAGTGTTTTGAGATTGTTGGTATTGTTTGGCACCCGCTCTATCTACAGCTTGATTTGGCCAATTAATAGCAGAGGCTTTTCCTATTATATAACTTCCTTTATTGAGAAACACGTCTTTTTATATTTAGAAGCATTGTCTTAAACCAAGACAAAACAAACAATATTCGTATCACCATATCAGTTGGCAGTAAAAATGTCTTTCTATCAGTAGAACACTTTGGAGCTGGAAAGAAACAGCTACGAGTGGCTTTTATCAATCCATCTTGATGTCCATTGTGATGGTAATAGTGTGTAATTGTGCTCTCTGTCCAAAGGATAATCCACCCAGTGGCTTGATGAAATGGTAATTATCAAAGGCAGAGATGTGATGGGAAATGCATGGGATTAACTGCAGATCAAGGTCACGACACAGCTACAGCGGAAGCCAGTGATTGCTGTGTTACTATCCCAAAAGGCTTCCTATTTCCTACACCTTATAGATATCAAAGTCAAAGAAATGCACTGTATAGAGTAGGGCTGCATTTGGGATGCAGGCAATGAATTCTACTTTAGTTTAGCTACGTAATGCAGTAATTAAAAATGTTGGCAATTATCATGTGTCAAATTCGTGTGCTATGGTTTTGTGCTTTACTCCAGCAGTATCACCTTCCCTTGTAATAGTTTGTTTAGAGAAAACCAGACAGTCCAGCATTCACTGTGAATGTACTGTAGGTGATGGGTCACATATCGCCTACCTCACAAAATGGCCATCAGAGAATATGCTTGGATTAGTATTTACAAGATATTAAACTTTTTTAAAACAGCAATTATTAAAAAAATCATCACCATTGATCATACCCATGTGATGTTCTGTGAGTGGGTGTACTAATATAAGCAAGAGCAAAATAGTGCTCTTTTGAATTTCGTTTACCATGATACACCTGTATTTATCAGATCTCACCTCTATGGCACAGACACCACATTCTGGTATTACAGTAATGCAAAGGTTAAATTATAATTCATTTTAACTTAAATCTAATTAACTTATTTGCGGTCTTGGTTCTGATAGAACTGTTGTGCTCCAAATACAATTAGGAAATGCATTCTTTAATCTGTATTAGAAGAAGCAGCATAGGGCATTGTATCCCACAGTTTGTTTGCTATCGTGCCTGGTCGGTCCCTGGATGGGAGACCAATGCTGCTGGAAGTGGTGTTGGATGGCCAGTAGAGGGCACTCTTTCCTCTGGTCTAAAGATCATTCCCATTGCCCCAGGGCAGTGATGGGGACCCCATGCCCTGTGTAGTAGGTTAAATGCTATCCTGTCTCTCTGTGGTCACTAAAGATCCCATTGTGCTTTTGTAAGAGTACAGGCTTCAACCCCGGTGTCCTGGACATATTTCCATTCGTTCCTTAATACCATCATGGCAACCTAATCATCCCCAACTTTTAATTGGCTGATCGATCCCCTCTCCTCCCTTCTGGGGAGGACCCCAGGTCATTAGTGCAAATGACATCATGTTCTCAGACAACTTGCCTGGTAAAATAAAGGTAAGTAAATAAACATTTTCACCAGCAGGTAGAAATAAAATGTGGAGGAAGTAACATTTCCCAAATATACAGCTACACAATTTCTCAAATCAATAGCATACACCAGTTAAAAAGTGTATATGTAGACCTGCCTGGGTAGGCACATGCTAAACTAACGGTGGTGCAAATCCACAGATATTTAAGTGCAATCACAAGAGTGGGTCCTGGGCACGTTCTTAATGTCTAGAAAATGCAGCATCCATCTAACTTCGTACACACTTCAAACACTTCTTAACATAGCATACCATTCCTATGATCAATAAACTATGGAATATCTCTAGAGCAGAGAGCTGCTCTGTCCAGTCTACGGCTATGTACCTCTGAACATCAGATTTCCAGTCAATTTGATCTGACTGTTCTCCATGGTGGTGAAGGTCACATGGTGCAAATATAGTGCTGGAAGAAGTCTTCATCGAAGACTACCTTCCAGTGATGAAGTTTGACAACACTGGGACTAGAAATAAAGTATTAGAGTATACCCTGTATGTGTTAAATTTGCTATGGCAAATTAATAAGGTGTCTAGACGTCAAGACATAGATCACCCATACTATAGAGGCAGGAGTCAACAATGATGATACATCCAAGACAGGTGGGTTGGTCATATTTACCCATAATACCATGTGATTGACAGACACGACCCAGGCGAATGGAAACAGGGCATTCACTGTCACTGGCAAACATGCACTTCGTGGTGGTGGATTTAAAATGACAGCAGAGCGATTACTTACACTCCAAATGGCATTATAATTACTAGTGAAAAAGACAAATGTGGACATTTCCCTCCCAGTTCTTTTTTTTATCTTCTCCCCAGCCGTCTACGTTTACACATTCAGCAGACTGTGTTTTAATTTAGCTTTGTGTGTGCTTTAATGTGCTAGCTGTGGTGTGTGTGTGTATTTGTGTGTGTGCACTGCACTTGCGTGTGTGTTCTGTTGGCACAGGAAGGCAACCCAGGGGCTTTAAAGAATAATTTGGATTTAAGCCGTCATATTAGTTTTGTGACCAAGGGAAAGATTACAGGTCACACTAGGTCAATGAATCTAAGAGCTTAGTAAAACTAGTGAAATTAGTAAAACTAGTAAAGACACATTGTTGTGCTCCGTTAATGGAAATTTGGGATTGATAATTGATTTGTCAAACTTGGAATCTGTTCGTAAGTTTACATGAACAGAAGTGGAGACTTCGATGTATGGCTTTATTTCCTGGAAGCCATTACATGATACTGACGACAATGTGGATATTATCTTGATTTCTGAGATATCTTTTGTTGAGTGTTTTGAAGTAAAATGTATCTCTTTAAAAAAATCATTTTGTTATCTCTATAAAAAGATTTGGATTTGTCAACATTCAGGAGAAAACAGAGAACAAGAATAGCACTCCAAATCTTTATTTTAGCCACACGAACGTTTCAGGCAAGACGCCCTTCTTCAACATTCAGGAGAAAATGTACACAGACTGTTTTGATAGTGGACAATAATCTATGTAGGTAATTTTTATGTTTGTTTTAGATTACAGGGATATAATTTATATGCACACAGCAGCTTCTTTTATACCACTAGATGCTGTTTTCCACTATCTGCTGACAGCTTTAGGACTCATCAGTGTATCTTGTATGACAGGGTGGGGCATGCCTTCCTGTATGTTAAAGTATTTACAGAAATGATTAGCAAAACTTACTTCACATATTAACATAATATATATATATATATATATATACAAAGGTATGTGGACATCACACCCACATGAGCTTGTTGAATATCCCATTGCAAAACCATGTACATTAATATGGAGTAGACCCCCCAAAGTGTTGAATACTTCAAAATATGTTTTAGATTATGAGTAAAATTAGAATGAAAAAGAAAGAAGTAAATAAGGACAAATAAGCATAGAAATAGAGCGGTTGGGTCCTACTACACCTCCATTTCTCCACCAGTACAGTACATTTTCTCCAACCGTGAAGAGTGCAATTGGTTCCACAACCCCCATGATCCACCAGCGTATGTTCATTAAATCCAGCCGAGGTAATTAGACTCCATCTGACACAGGACCAGAGACGTTTGCACTGCTTGCAGATTCAGAACAAACAGTCCCTATACATCATTACAGTACCCACTGCTTTTCAGAGAAATTACTGATATACTGTAGTGTGTTCTACAGCTAAAGGACCTGTAAGTGTCATTTTGCCAACTGTGAAGTTGCCAACTGTGAATTAATACAATGACATGAGATATAACCCAAGGTCAAATAACAGCGATCAGTTCTAAGTAATACCTAAAGCCAATTCCATATGCATTAAGCAACAATATTCAAAATGCCTCCATGGACATTGGAAAGTCCTACATGTTTTTTTTTCCTCTGCACATGACGTCTCAAGACTGTCATCTTAAGAAAAATAGCCTGGTAAATCAGAGCATAGACGACTCTGCTGCTGGTTGCCTGAGTAAAGGCCAACTCCCACGTCTGCCTTATTATAATGCCTGGCCCTGAGGCAGGGATGTTGCTTTCCTCATGACACCCACATCCTATCATTAAAGGCTTTTGGAATCATCAGTCTCAATTCAGCACTCCATGAGACATTGTTCTGGAGTCATATGAATCACAGCACTCCATGTGACATTGATCTGATAACACTCCATGTGACATTGTTCTGGAGCCATCGGAGTCACAGACCTCAAAATTCTGCCAAGAGACGAAGAGCAAGTAGCCTCATGGGCTAACCTCTATACTACACAATACAACCCATAAAACAACAGGCTCTCCCCTCTCCACCCTCCAATTGTCAAACGTACTCAAGTCCACTACAGACGCCCTGGTCTTAACCCCTGCTACAGACAATCAATGCCTCTTTTCCACACCAGAGAGATATGATGTGCACTGGACAGTCATAGACATATAGAAAGAACTTCAGCATATTACAAGGACATGGAGATGACCGTGATGATTGGACGGAATCATGCTAGTTTGGGCTATGGTGAGTTTAAGTCTAACAAAAGTACAAATATGAAATCCTTCACTAGTCAGTAATGCCAGCGTACATTTAAAATATATATTTACAGTATATACCAATATCAACTGGCATTCTAAATGTTATAAATGTGCACGTCGTTCACCACACATAGATAACAACATGCAAGACAAATCCAAAAAGCCTGGAAGGACAGAAGGCGGAGCTTACAGCCGAGAAGGCTAAGCATTTTTATACACAAATTACATCTGTATCCATTTAGCTGATACAGCTGATTCTGTTTTGCTGTCGTTGATATTGTCGCTGTGACATGACAATGACAGGTTGCCACCCCCAAACCTGTCCCCAGGCTTACCCACAGTGAGTGAACACAGCTTCACCACAGTAGAATGCATGCAGCCAAAGCCTTCCGCTACAGACGGCATGCACCGTATGACCAAACGGTGGTGTAGGACAGCTTTGACGGATGTGACAGGGCTGAAGCTGAGACGGGCACCGTGGACAGAGAGCGTGATGGAGATGGAATATGAGAGGGTGAGAGAAAGTGGGACTCTGACAGTGTGTGTGGACTGACAGGTCATCTAGGGACGGGACAGCTGGGTGACACTGATGGAGGAGGAAGTGGTTTGCAGAGCTCAACTCCACACTATGTCACGCTTCTTTCACTTTACTGTACATAGACACTAACACGCGCACACACACACATCCGCACAACCCAGGGAGGAAGGAATACATTTGAAATATATTTGCATTTTAGAATCCAAAAACATTGCAAAACAATGGTTTTTTCATGCGTGACGTACATTTGCAAATGTATTTTTAATACATTACTTTTCAACTGGAAAATTCTTTTATTTGAATTTGACATTTCCGAAATTCATTTAACATATTTTAAAATGTTTTCATCAAGGGATTTCATTTGCTGGGGAACCATCATCCTGTAGTGTGGATCTGGGTCAGGAAGCATTAAATCCCCTTGTTCATCAACTACCACACTTCCCACACACACAAACACACCACTGCCCATAACCTTAACACACACCATCTGTCCTCCAAAAGCAGGGCTATGAAATCCATCAGGACCTCACAGGTCTCCTGCCTGCAGGACGGAATGAAGCCGCCATCTGACAGTCACTCATCACTATGTTAGCCATGCTGCAGCTTAAAGCACCATCAGTTCCCTGTTAGCCACAGCTAAAACTGCCCCTAGCACTCTGTCTGTCAGCCACGCTGCTTTATTCAACACCAAAACGGTCCACTTCCTCCAGTTATTGGTACATTCTGCAATACGAACAGCGTTTCAACAGTCATTTAAATTGTTTGTACTTTATGTTATACAACCGTTGAGTAATAAGAAAATAGTAGTGTCTCAGTAAAATGGACACCCTGAGGAGACCCTGCTTGCACTTTAAATTACTAGTGGAGGTTGGGAATAGATCAATGACTACACTGTGGAAATCACCACACTCTTGCCCAACCTTGTAGATAGAAAGTTTTTCTCTGTGCATTATAGCGGGAGCCATTGCAGCCTCGTGATCTGAAGGATCAAGCTCAGCTGTATGGGGGAGTTCAGCATCTCCTTCACCCTTCAAAGCTAGCAGGTTTGCCAGGCAACCGGCAGGGTGAGGTGCTAAATGATTTAGCGGCACATAAAAGTGTCTGAGGAGCTCCTATGGATTGTCACCTCACAGCAGCTGAGAGAGAGATAAGGAACTCCAAATGTCCCTTCTGTGGAATTGAAAATTGAGTGTTTGGGGGAAGGCAGTTCAATATCAATTTGTCTGAGTCAGGATGAGGTGATAGAGGTTTAGGTGATAGAGGTTTAGGTGATAGAGGTTTAGGTGATA
>JACXGM010027671.1:0-14387 GCA_016801145.1 Umbra pygmaea | reverse complement strand
TCTAATCAATGCCTATTTGTGGGCGTGTTATGTAAATTACGATGGTTTTCAACCGTCTGATTTATCAACAGCCGCTCATTCGTACGCTGGAATTGGAGTGATACGAAAGTTTTGTAAATCACACGTGGGTCTCGTCGTAAGATGATTTCTGCGCTCAAATCTACACTGGTTTCTACGCACGTTTGATAAATGAGGGCCATTGTGTTTACTCCTCTGTATTCTAATGTGACAGCTACTCGTAAGTATACCTGTGTTAACCTTCTTTATTTATAAAACTACAGACAACTCTTCATGTGCTTCCTACCTCCATTCCCTCTGTATTGTAGACTTGATATATAAGGTGTTTTTAAAATCCCTACTAGGGACAACCAACACCCACCTAGCTGTCTAGATACAATGCAGTATTTGGGCACACCGCAAACAGGTATAAGTAAGTAAAATTATCTTGTATTAGCACAAAGTTGAATTTCTAGATACATTTACTTGCCAAGCTCTGAGTGAACATCAATATTATTAATATTATTGTTATAATATTTTTTTGTCATTTAAACCTGCACTATGTAAAAACATTTTTTATAACAATAATTATTTAATAAGGAATATAGTTAGATATAGATACACAATGTGGACAGTACAGCTTTGTGAAACACAGAGATTTATTACAATGGTGCTCAAAATTTTGCATACCCCTGGAGTATTGGTAGTATTGGAAAGTCCAATATCTTCCCATGCGCAGCTTTCGTGCAGAAGAATGCAAATAACCAAAAGCTGTGAAGGTCGTGAAGGTGTTGTCAGTCATATTGTAAGGCTTTTTATATCCTTTACCAACTTTTTGCAGTTCCATTACCTTATTTATTTATTTTTTATTTATTAAGATGTCAACAGAAAAAAAACAATAAGGATACCTTGTCCTGCAATATATAAGTTCATTTTCACAATTTTCATCCACCCCAACATAATCCCTGAACCTCCCACGCCCTCCCCACTGCCCATCCCAAACCGCCCCCAAACCCCCACCCATGCAAAGAGATGATCAAACTCAGATCTGAGGGGAGACTTTGCAAGCTATTAAGTAAGAAATAAACGTCTGACATTTTTCTAAGAATTTTGAGTGTGATCCCCTCATGGACTACTTAAATTTTAAAAAGTTTTAAAAATGACAAGACATCACATAGCCACTGAGAAGCTAAGGGTGGCTGAGAGGACTTCCACTGCAGCAAAATCTTGCGTCGGGCTAATAGTGTAGTAAATGCAATGATATCTGCATTTTTATAATTTAGCGAGAGGGAGTCCCCTGGGACTCCAAACACCGCTATCAGGGGGCATGGGTTACAATTATTTGTCAGTGCTTCTGAAAGGGTATGGATTACAAAGGTCCTGTAATTGCTCAATTTTGGGCAAGTATAAAACATATGATAGAGGTTGCTTGGGGAGGAATGACATCTGTCAAACACATGCATCACTGTGGACAGTCTGGACTTAAAATAATGAACTTTGTTGGTCACGTTGAACCAAATGAGTCCAAATCAAGCACAAGATGAAGTGGAACTTGTTCTATCGATCACTCCATTCCAGAAATCAATCGAAAAGTGTTTATCACAGCAGTTTTAGGTATATTAGTGGAGTGTTTACTACAGCAGTTTTAGGTATATTAGTGGAGTGTTTATCACAGGACATAATCACAGCAGTTTTAGGTATATTAGTGGAGTGTTTATCACAGGACATAATCCAAGCAGTTTTAGGTATATTCGTGGAGTGTTTATCACAGGACATAATCCAAGCTGTTTTAGGTATATTAGTGGAGTGTTTATCACAGGACATAATCCAAGCAGTTTTAGGTATATTAGTGGAGTGTTTATCACAGGACATAATCCAAGATTATATTAGTGAAACTGTAGATTTCTGTTGAGGTAAAAAATTAAATAGCTAATTCCAGGGCTGGGTGGAGGTTAGTAAAGGGAAGCCAACAAATGCAGAGGAGACAAAATGTCTCATCTGCAGATATCGAAACAAATTATATGTGGGCAATGCATGGTTAATAGCCAGGTTAAGAAAACTATAAAAAAAGTTGTTCATAAAGATCATTGAAAGTGTTAATGCCATTCTTTGCCCAGAGAGTGAAGGCACTATTAACCACAGATGGAGTAAATATGTGGATGTTATTAATATGGTTCAAAATGTATGTAGAGGATAACTTAAAATGGTACCAAAACTGCTACCAAAGATTGAGTGTGGATAGTACTAAAGGGTTGTCTGAGTAATGAGAAGGAGATGTAGGGAGAGTGGAGCATAATAAGGCAGGGAGAGAGGATGCGGAGCAGGAAAGACCTAGCAGGCACCAAGATGTGTCTAGGGACTGCAACCAGAACAGTGGTTTCTGAAGGTTGGCGGCCCAAGAGGAATATAGAAAATTAGGAATTGCGAGCCCACCACTGAATTTACATTGCTGAAGTAAAACCTGCTAATTCCAGGTGACTTTCCAGCCCAAATGAAAGAAGAGACTGCCTGGTTAATAGGGTTGGTATCGTTTGGATTTTAACGATTCCGATGCTGAACCGGTACTTTTAAAATGATTCCGATTCCTAAAAGATTCCTAAACCGATTCTTGAAAAACTGAAAAAAATAACATAAAAAAAGGCTCTTATAGAGTTTTTTATAGAACATTATTTAAATTGAACAATATATTAATGTTTTAAATTACTTAAACACATAATAATTACACCTAAGTCACCTAACACACAACTACAATAATTTAATAATAAATAACAGTTATACTGTTAACAAGAAACAACAAAATAAATGTTGAGTTGGTATGCTAACTAAACCAGTTTCAAACTTTAGCAGTTCTTTGGCAGAAAAATGACCATATATGCCTTCTCTGGAAAGTGTCACACTGACACCATCTTCGATGACCTTCTGGCTCTCTCAGTCACTGGAATACTAGGATTTCATCAAGTGTCAAGGTCATATTGTTCAGCGGTAGTACCTTATATGTTATTGGTTAGAGGAGGGTAAGGGGACCTCTAGCCTTCTCTATGTTATATTATAGACACCAGTGTTCCGCAGCTGTTGACTATTGTAAATAAGAGAGTATATAACCAGATCATTTGTGGCCTGTATTTTGATGGTTAATCCGCTGGTGTACCTTGTCTTGTTCTCGTTCTGGACTTGTGTATGTTATATTGAATATCTCATTAAAACCGCCATACCTGTGATTGCTTCCATTCGTTATTCATTGGGACTGAGCGTGACAGCAAAACTGTACGACGTGCTCTCATGACTTCTTTTGCGCTACCGTATCTCAGACATTCTCCCAAATGACGTTCTCAGGAAACTATTTTGAAAACATGATTTAAATTGTAGGCCAACATATCTATGGTGTTTTTACGTTGAGCTGCCCGTTTTGTTATTAGGCTATATTTGTCCTTCTATTTCGTTGCACCTGCATGTTTCATTTCGCCGGTTCATGCAATAATGGTCCACACATTCTATAGCAATCTAAATTATATATTACAGTTTTTTCCAATTGCTAACACACAAAATGCAACATTTGGCTCATTGTGTCAAAACTCAACACACAAGAATTCTTTACAAAACACTTGAAGATTATCATCTAACTGCCATGTCAAAACTGCCATTCTGCAATCAAAACTTAACACTCTGACTTCAAAAGGCCCTCTTCAGATCGATAGGGAACACACATGCACCTGAACAATTAACAGTCAAACAGACACAACACACTGGTCAACTTTACTCAAGACACTTCTGTCATTTGTAGTTTTTAAACCTTATTCCCGCAACCAAGCCTCAGTGATACATTGTACAGGTAGCTCAACAACTCCCATTACAAGTCAGGGATCACTCCGTAGATTGGGGTTGGGCCACGTCACCTTATCCACATCACAGGCGATGTTCTCCCTCGCCAGGCAACGGGGAAAATATTGCCGGGCGTGGCGTATCCACCCGTGGATCGACCCCACCTCGATGTCTCCGCATGTCTCCTCCATTGCTGGCAGGAGCGGCACGGGTGCATGTGGTAGATGGTCATAGACCTTCCACCACCATGCCGGAAATAATTCCTGTATCAGGTTGAGGAACGGGGAATAAGGGGGCAGGTACAGCACCATGAAATGGTTGTGGTTGGCGAACCAGTCCCGGACCAGAGCAGCCCGGTGGAAACTGACATTATCCCAGATGACAACGAACATGGGCTGTCCTGGTCGGTCCTATGGGACCGCGTCATGTAGTGCATGCAGAAATGTCTGTATGTGTGCATAGTTGTAGGGACCCAGGGTGGCATGGTGATGGAGGATTCCCTGACCACTAATGGCCACATACATGGTGATGTTGCCCCCGCACTGCCCTGCGATGTTCTCAATGGCCCTTTGGCCGATGATGTTTCAGTCCTGATGTCTGGTTTGAGTCTCTTCCTCTATCTCCTCTTATCATCTTCTCTCCCTGTCTCTTCCTCGTACTCCTCTCCCTCTTCCCTCCCCGTCTCTTCCTCTTCCTCGTTCTCCTTTCCCTCTTCCCGTCTCTTCCTCATCTTCTCATTCCCCTTGGTCCTTCAGCCTCCACATTCGCGATTGTCTCACGACAGGTGCTCATACCTGAATTATATGTATAGTGGCTGATAAGTGTTAAGTTACAGGTTGTGTTTTACTGTGTGTGCGGGCGTGTTGCTAATGTCATGTGTGTTTTAACTATTAAATGGATATGCTGACTGCAGTGTTTCATCATTGGCCAATGTGTGTAACACATGCACGATGTGTGTAGTGTTTTGCACCATGTGTTACTGAATTGTCTACGGTGCCATGCCTACATTGTGTTTATTCATTTGGTGCCAGAGTGTACCAAATGCATGCAAACGTTACGGTTTCGACGCTTTGGTCTGAGCATTCACTTTTAGTGTTTTAGCAATCGGGAAAAACTTTAACGTGCAAGGTTAAGTTTAGCTATGTGGTTTCCATTGATTGTATATCTTGTTACTGAGGTTAAAGGTTAGGATTAGGGTTAACATTACTAAAAATATAATGTGGAAGACACTTGCATCACGCTGGAATGGAGAAAAACACACAAAGCATCCATCTGGATTTGAATTCGCAAACTCTGTGATGAAAGTTGGGAAAGTTTGGCATTTTAAAAGTAACCTACATTTACGGTATCTAGCTAATGGTAGACTACAGAGAAAGTGTGATATTTTTACGTCCATTTCTCAGCATCAGAGGGAAAATACTTCAGTCGACACTAGGGATGCTCATTTCGGGTAATTTTTCCGACCGACAACCGCAATTCGTTATCCGATTATTAACCGTTAACTGATAAGATTATAAGATTCAATTGGCTTTAAATAAAAAATATAATTGACAAGTGTCTGTAAACCGTTAAATATACAAACAATTTTTTTCACAGATTTGTTTTAATGTCTAAACAGCATACAGAACAGATCTAAAACAGCTGCCGGGTGCCCCAGCTTTGCGTATAAGTTCACTCGGGTGCAAAGTCCACACTAAACGATACGTTTAAACTAGTTGTTTCACACTAAAGCTGTGTCGATGTTTGGTTACACCAAACTACACTGGCGTAAAGTCCACACCAACCAAAATATTGTCGCAGAAAATTTGTCGCAGACGTTTTAACTTTCTGTTGTCAATCCAAGGAAAGTAGCCTAGATGCAGTGTTTACCGAGTTGTCAAATTATAGAATGAAATCAGTCGGTAACAATCTGGAACGAGGTTGTTGCTTACAGTAGGCCTACTGCAAATAAGGGCTATATTTCATTAACACAAAACAATATGTGATAACGCTTGTTATGCTTTACGTTACTAACTATACAATATCTGCCGAGCACACCCATTCCATTGAAATGACCATTACGGTCATATCTCTGAAAATAAAGTGTGTGTTGTTTTTAAGGTAACATTATTTTGTCGGCTATAATGCATCAGGAGCATGATGAATTATAGCCGATAAAATAATATATGCTTCCCAATACGATAGCGTTATACGTTTCTTTACATGAAAAAATGAAAGTGCAAGTTAACATCACAGTCATCATACATGTCCAAGGGTTGTCATTTTAAATGAAGAACGCGTTGCAGACGCAAAACCGGCAGCCGGTATATTTCGCTCCTCATTTCCTATATCTCCCCACCTTTCAAAACAAAGCGCCAGGCTCTGGTTGCGCGTGTCAACGTGCCACGTGATTTAACAAATATAGGCTATATATACGTTAAAAAAAACTTCTAATCCATTTAACTGATAGTATTAATTGGTCAAATGTTTTACTTTCAGTTAACGGTTTAACGGTCAATATTAGCATCCCTAGTCGACACATTAAGTGGAATCGATATTAGGAACCAAAATTTGCAGTCTGATCAGGTCCGATTCCTACCGGTTGCGTAGGAACCGGTTCCTCTATACATAGTGGAACCAGGTTTCGGTACCCAACCCTACTTGTTAATTGCTTTAAAAAGACATAGGTAAGAACAAAGGAATAGATTGGAAAAGATACATGAATTTAGGCAAGCTATTCATTTTAACAGCGTTAATTTTCCCTATGAGAAAGAGATAGGTAAGCTACCCCACCTCTAAACATCGGCCTTCATCTGAACAAGAAGGGTAGAAAAGTTAGCCAAAAGGAGAGCTGGCAGTGAACGAGTATTTAAAGCCCAAATTATTAAGTTGAAAAGGCAGATCTCTGCTGGAGAAGTAATGTGGATGGATTGATTGGGAAACACTCAGGGACAAATTTACTAACCCTAGCGCAGTTTGCGCTGCGTCTGTTTATGCGAGTTTGGTAATAGCGCACGCTATGCTTCCACATTTAGCGTAGTATTTATCAAACCCAATACCCATTACGCAATCAGCGCATACTCCGCCCTCCATTAGCACACCTCTAAAAGAGAAAACAATGGGCCCGTATGTATCTATCATGGATCTCCCTACGGGAAAAAGAAAGCGCAAGCTTAAATTTAGTGAAGAAGAAATTAACATCTTAGTGCATGAAGTAACAGCAAACCTAAATATATATTACAGGGCAGAACATCCACACCCTCGGAAAAACATCAAATTTGGATTGCCATAACAAGTTAAATCAACTCGTTATGATCTACACGGAAAGAAGTGGAGGAGGTAAAAAGAGGTAAACCGGTTCAGGTCCACCAGAAATACACACGCTATCTAGGTGGTGCAGCAAATACACGTTGCCGAACAAGTGGAAGGTGTGGACGGCATAGATACCCCAGGGGTGTGTCTTGAGCCCTCTACTGTACACACTTATGACCCATGACTGCTGTGCAAAGTTTGACACCAATCACATTATTAAATATGCTGATGACACTACAGTGGTGGGTCTCATTCAGGGCAGTGATGAGGACAATTATAGGGAGGAGGTGAAGCTCCTGACAGAATGGTGCCAAAATAACAACTTGATCCTGAATGTTGAGAAAACCAAAGAGTTGGTGATGGACTTCAGGAGGAATCGGCCCACGCACATACCGGTCCATCTCAACAGCGCTGCGGTGGAGACTGTGGAGCACGTGAAGTTTCTTGGAGTTCATATGTCAGACCGCCTGACCCGGTCCTTGCATACGCCTGCACTTCTTGAGGAGACTGAAAAAAGCCCATTTCAGTCCCACAGTCCTCACCACCTTCTACAGGGGAACCATTGCGAGTGTGCTGACGAGCAACATCTCCCTCTGGCATGAGAGCAGCAGCGCCTCAGAGAAAAGGGCCCTGAAGAGGGTGGTAAGGTCAGCTGAGAGGATCATTGGGGTATCGCTGCCACCTATTGACAACCTGGTCAAACAACGTGGCCTTTCCAGGGCAAAGAAAATCATCAAGGACTTTACACACCCCTGCCACAGTTTGTTCTCTCTCCTGCCCTCAGGCAGGCGGTATCGCAGCCTAAGGAGTAGGTGTGTGCGGTTCCATGACAGGTTTTTTCCAACTGCGGTCAGACAGTTGAACAGCACCAGACTGTAATCTGAGATAATGTGGAACATATGTATGGGTGTATCTATGTGAGTGTGTGTATATATGTGTGTGTGGTATGTATGTGTGCATATGATATACTGTATGTGTGTGTATGGGTATGTGGGTACACATGTGTTTCAACATCTCTTATATTTTTAAAGGCTAGCCATCCTATTAATGTATCATGTTTTTACGACATTATATTTTTTATTTTATTTTAAAATTGCATTCTACTAGCTGCTGATGGGGTTCTTTTCGTGTCTGTTTTTTATGGTGGTCCATATGCAATGTAATTTCACTCTATATTGCACTTCCTGAAGTGTTTTTTGGAATGACAATAAAAATAATCTTGAATCTTGAATACTGCTGAGATCTCTGTAGAGAATGAAGGTATGCGTGGTTTGTAATGATACTGTTGTGTTGGCGTTTGGCATATAGGCATATGTTTAGCCTATATCATTGATATGTAAAGCCAACCGATGTGGTTAAGTAATTATAGAGTGGTATAGGTCAATATTCGCAAAATTGCTTATCAAAAATGGAACAGATGGAGGCATTTGTCTTTTTTTGTGCCAAGTGTATTTGATGCTTTGTTTGAAACACTGCTGCCATTGATGTAGCTATATTTGAACACACAGGAAAACGCGGTTGCTGGTTGAGACCTGCTTTTAAGAGGTGGAAAATTCCCCCCCCAGAATAGAGGCGCGCTTTTACTGGCAGTCTTTGTAAATACCATGGAATATACAATTAGGCGCACTTTACGTGTATCCTCCCACTTTCCCCATGACCCTCCCACAAACTCATATTGAAAGCGCAACTTGTCTCTTGTTGCTCATGTGGCAGGCAATCTGCGATTTTACCCAAGTGCGCCTGGTATGTAAATAGCCCGCATTGGTTACGTCCGTCTTTGCGACCAATTAGCGCCTGGAAACAGGCGCAAACGGCCTGATAAATCTAGCCCTCACTTTTTTGAAGATTTAACTTGTAACAGGAGAAAGAACTGAAATTCTCCAGAATGGAAAAAATTGTTTGTTTACATACAGCAGCAAATCATCAGCAGACAATGAATGTTCAATTCCCTCCCGTAAGACACCCTGGAAGGAGGGTGAGGCCGTAAGGCCACCAAAAGGGGCTTGATAGCGATGGTGAAAAGTAGGGGAGAAAGAGGGCAGCCCTGTCTTGTCCAATGCTACAGGGTGAAGTAGTCAGAGTGATTATCATTGGTACAGACACTGGCCTGTGGGGATACATACAGCAGCCTAATCCAAGCAATGAATTTGTAACCAAAACCAAACTTTTTAAGAGTGGCAAATAAGTATTCCCATTCAATTCTGTCAAATGTCTCCTAAGCACCAAGTGATACCACAAGTTCCGGAGATTTTGAAAACTGTTTTGAATAAATGTTGAACAGGTTCCAAATGTTAGCAAATTAATGTCTACCCTTAACCTCTTAAGGCTCACTATCCCACCGGCGGGGTATTCCAATTTTTAGGAAATATATATATGTCTTATATCTTTACAAAGCTTAAAATTTAAGGAATCTAGCAAATGTCTTTGTTTCACAATAGCTTATGCAACAATATATTTATAAATAATAATATGACATACAAAGCCAGTAACAAAAGCTAATAACTTGTAAACTCAGCTGGCCTTTTTTTCAGCTCAAGTAAAATGGAATGTCGATTAGAAACATGGCTCACAACCTCATTTTTATGGGTATAAACACATGTCTTACAGGTTTACAAAGCTTAAAAACTCAGGAGTCTAGCAAAGGTCTCTGTTTTACAATAGCTATAAAGACCATAACATAACACAGCATAATGTGAGCTATGTGCCTAGTAAACAGTGACATTGCTAGACACAGGAGCAGGCTGTGGGAACCTTCCCTTTCTTAAGTAGGAGAGCTATAGACACTTTTGTCAAGGTTGTGGGGAGCACACTGCGGTCCAGTGACTCATTATACATAGATTAGAGTAAGGGAGCCAAACGCAAGTGGAATTTCTTAAAAAATTAAGTTGACAACCCATCTGGGCCCGGGGCTTTGCTACTTTAAAATACTTAGCTCTTTTTGATGAAACCGCCGCACTATAGTCAGCAAAGATGTAAACCTTGGTTCAACAGAAAAATAGTTGATCTGAATTATATATTCTCATGGTTCTTTGTCTGTCCTGAAAATTGTTGAATCACACAGTGAGGCCTCTGGGTTTCCTGATAATCCCATCCACCGATAGGCAAGGACCAAGATGGTGAGCTCTGTCAAACTTCAGTGGAGCTTGAAGACAGAGGGGAGTAGCTCAACCAGGAAACCGATAGGTCACCATGTCTCCGGGATACCGACCAGCCGTATATTGTTACGTCTGGAGCAGGACTCCAGGTCCTCAGCCTTCTCTAACAGCCCACAGTTCTCTGCCTCCAGGCGGGAGACCACAGCCTCTAAGCCGGCAATCCTCTTGCCGTATGCAGAACATTGCAGATCTAGCTCATTAGTGTTGTGGGCCTGCTGTTCCATTTGCGGACCTGACTTGGTTGAGGGCTTTTGAGAGAGGAGCAAGAGCGGCTTCAATGAACGATTTCAGCTGTCCAGACAGGGCAGCTGAAATGTCAGCCGAAAGCTCCGCTTTAAAGGAGGATTTTTTGGGGGATTTTAACAGATTCTGAATTGTTGAGAGACAGGTAACTCATTATAATTGAAATATATATATAAAGATTGCAAAGTTAACTCTGTTATGGAGAAATGAATCAGACTGGAGATCCACACAGGCAACCGCCTACGCTGTAAAAAATGTAGCTGTAAAATTACAGTAAAATACTGGCAGCTGAGTTGCCAGTAAAGAGCTGTTTAATTACAGCAGTGTTGCTGTGAACAAGATTACAGCTTATTACTGTATTCTAACAATACAGCTCACTACTGTGATCATTAGAAATTTAGAGTAAATTAATGGCAGCTGTGTTGGCAATAAAGTGGTGTGTATTTATGGATCTTTCTGTAAAGGTTACACCTCTTTAAACATGAATCTGTAATTCATTGATACAATTTTTATTTTTTACAAGAAATGTCTGTGTTTGAAATACATCTAACTTAGCAACATGTCTCCGCCAGATTTTGAAGAAAACGCTTCACTTAGCTGACATGTAAGAATTAAGCAAGCGCGCCCCCACAGTCCATGGAGGCTAACACCAAACAAAAAGGGCTTTGCTATTATGGTTGGCACACAATGTTCCAGAATTGCCAGTAAAGTGCTGTATATTTACAGCATTGGTACTGTTTATTGCTTTACGAAGTATTACTGTATGTTATAACATTTACAATAATTTACTGCGAGCAGAGGTTTTATTCTGTATATCACAATCACTCCCTTAAACATTTGATGTGTTAACTTAAAAACATAACAAAGCATCATCAGTCAGAGTAAAGTTAAAAAAAGTAATTTTAAAATTAAAGTTTAAAAATTATTTTTTTAGAATAGATATAATGATATTGACTGTTCTATCAAATAGTATGCTTGTGTGCAGAAAAATGTTTCAAACATATTCAGGGGAATCATTTGTAAGAAAAGCAGCTGATTTTTCCAAAATTTAAAAAGCAACATACTGTAAATTTCAAAATGATCTATATCAAGCAAGTCATGAGAAAAGTATCACTTTAGTTTTGGTCTAAATGTGTGGTGTTCATGTGGCTCACTGTTAGTCACACCACATTATAATAATTCCCAGCATGCACCACTGCAGGTTTTAATTTTACAATGATTATTATCTGTTTAGCCTTTACATAGATATATTCATGTTTAATATAATGCCTAATAATATTAAGTGACAGTGATTTAATATACATATCCAATGTAATATAAAATTTGATCTCCCATAACAGAAAAGGTTGTTCAAGAAAAGATACTTTGGTCATTACCTGAGCTCCCTACAAATATAGCAGTAGTAATACATGTTACTTCCAGACTACAATGCTTTGAGGCGCAGCCTCAAGAAATGCAGTTAAAAAACTGCACATCACTGGAAAAGGCACCACAGTGTGAAGTTTTACATACTCTGAAATGTTGTCTAGCATGGAACAACTCAGTGGTAATTGTGTTATTGGCTTCAATAAATAGAAAAAGTTCACATATCATCACAGGGTCTTGTCTCAGGCTATAGGCAATTATACGATTTTTAACAACATGCAAGAACTTGTCAATTAATCAAATTGAATGACCATATCTTGATTGCTAACATGTACTGTCATGGTTGGTAACTCGTTAGTAATTGAAAAGGGCATGGCACACCTGGAATTAATTATATTAAGATGTTTCATAGAGGGGGTTGTATTCAGTCTGTTTTTTGGCCAAACATTATAGACAGTGTCGTTCCATTTGATATGGTTAAACAGAACTGTATAAACAGAATAAGTGTAAGTGACCGGCCTCACACTCTGTTGCAGCTGGTGGCGGTATATACACATCTTAAGTTGGTTGTGAGCTGCCATTAACCCCGAGGGAAAACAAGCATTGTATTAGTGTCCTGTTTTTAAATTTGATGTCATGATACATTCACACACCCGATTAACTTGTATAGAGACACCTATCTTCTTCCCAGTTTTCTGGTTAGGCAAGTAGCAACTCATCTGCAGGAAAACCCTGGGACATAACTGCACTACAAGCAAATGTACACTAGCATAGTGGAATCTCACTTGCTGGAAAGAAAGCAGAATATGAACTTTCCCAAATGGGTGTTGTCAAATGATATCTGCAATCAGAAGAGTCGCGTACTCCTGCACACAGCTACATTTTCCCACAAAAACTGTATCTAAACTGGAACGGTTTTGTCATCATGGATGCAATAAGTCAAATTAACATGTTACACTTACTTTTAATGCTAATCACTTAAAATGGAATGTTAGTGAAATAACTAAGTAATTGATGTACCCTACATGTACGAACAAGGCAAATGCACAAAATAATGTACCTGCGGTAGAGACTTCTGGGAAATAGGATCAGTATATATTAATTTGTAAATGTTTTAAGTATTTCATTTGGGTAACAATTTGCCTTCAATGTAAGATTTTAGGAAATATGCATTGGCTAATATTACAATGTGTGAAATAACACTGGATAATTTGCTTTCTGCACCGATCACTTGTTTTAATTACTTTAAATACTCAATAGATCAACAAATAGTCCAGTATCTTACAACCCACAGGAGTTTTGTTTTGGAACAATGTTTCAAACTATGTCAAAAATATCCGGCATTATGTACTTAATGTTATTTAAAACTAAAAATCCAAATGTCCACCTGTTTTTTGCAGCTTTCATGTTTAGAAATCTATACAGTGTAAACTTAAATAAACTAACAACTAGCAAGCTGAGAGCTAAATTAATCTGTTTTCATAGAATTCCACATGAGACAAGTTATTTGGTATGAAGGAAACATTTGTGATCCTTTCCACAAGTACCACAAGCCAGTCCATGTATTTGAGCTAACACACCTGGGCCCGTATTTATCAAGCTTCTTAGAATTACTCTTAAGAACACTGCTAAAACTTGACTTAAGAGTAAGAAAATTCTTGGCTCAAAGCTGCGCTTAAAACTTAGTTATCAAACATCCCAGTCCTACTTTTAGTGAAATGTAGGACTAAATCTTAAGTGTCAGTCTTAGAGCTGATTCACGACACTTTGCTGTGCCGCAAATGAGATTTGTGATGACGACATAGGCAAGATCCAATCACTGAATAGATGTACTTGTTTAAGAATATTCTCAGATAAATTCACATTCAATGGTGACATTCATAATAGTTGACATTCAACAAACATTTGACAAAGAATTTCAAGAGAATTTATTATGATATACACATTGCAAATTAAAGATGAAAAAAAGTTTCCAACACGTTTTCCACTATTTCTCAATTAAATATTTCAAACGAGTGTGCTGTTCACTGACCTACCTATATATAGCCTAGAGTTAATGATTTAATCATATAGCCACCATGGATTCCAGAAGATAACCGAACTGGAGAGAATAAGAAACACTGTTTGCTGTAGTTGAATTTCTGAGTGGAGAATGTGGAATCTGCGCTTCCACTGGCCAGTCCCTCTCCACCACACTTCGTGTGATACGATGTGCCCTGTAAAGGGATATATTATATATCGCCTATATTAGGATCCAGTGTTCTATAAATAAACTATAAAACAATTGTGAATTGAGCTTACAAAAAGGCTACCTGTTTTAGTTCATTTGGGCTTCTGTCAGTGGCATATGGAAAGGGGTGAGCAGCCACGAGCGCGTATCCTCCGGCGGCAGAAAGTGCCTTTCAAACAGCTGCTTCGGGCCAATTTCATTCAATATCGCGCGTCATGGGTAGACCCAGGCCATTTGGGTACCACATCCAAAATGTTGTGGTCTGCATCAAACTCAACTTGTGCGTT
>JACXGM010027670.1:0-14388 GCA_016801145.1 Umbra pygmaea | reverse complement strand
GTGAACGTAAACACGGGGCTAGTCTACGTGAACGTAAACACGGGGCTAGTCTACGTGAACGTAAACACGGGGCTAGTCTACGTGAACGTAAACACGGGGCTAGTCTACGTGAACGTAAACACGGGGCTAGTCTACGTGAACGTAAACACGGGGCTAGTCTAGAACAGGAGGCAGGGTACGTGAACAGGAAGGTTGGCCAGCTACAGTTCAGCTTGACTGAAGAGATTGGGGAGGGGATGTGAGCAGGCCATGTGAGGGGAGGATGAAGGCCAATAGAGGGCGCTGTGAAGTGCCATCTGTGTTGAATAGGCTTTTCTTCTGAGCCATGGGCAACAGAGCCGGGGCTTTGACTCACAGTATCTGAAACGTATGCATCACAAACGGCACCCTATACCATAAACAGGGAGCCAATTATTACCACAGCCCTATGGGTTTTCAGAGTCATTTTTTAAAGGGAATAAGAACGTAAATCAAAAGCAACTGAAAATGTTGTTCCAGTATTCAACTATTGTTCGTGTGTTTTTTTACTGAACCACTCCCATGTTGAGGTCTCAAAAATAGTGTTTTTCTGCCAAGGCTAAGAACCGCATTGTTGTCCCTACCAGAATTTCTACATGTTCCACCACATCCAAGCCGACTTTACAATCTCTTAGTGAAAGTCATCCATTTACGGTGGAGGACAAAGCCCTATTTCTTAACTGAGGGCACTTGTGGATGGATGACATCCAAAGAGAAAATACTACTATATTTATGGATGGATGACATCCTGAGAGAAAAAATACTACTATATTTATGGATAGATGACATCCTGAGAGAAAAAATACTAGTATATTTATGGATGATGACATCCTAAAAGAGAAAAATACTACTATATTTATGGAAGGATGACATCATCCAAAGACAGAAAATACTAGTATATTTATGGATGGATGAACGAAACCGAAGTAAATTCTAGAATATATATGGATGGATGACAAGATCCTAAAAAAGTGAGTACAAGTGGATTCATGGATGACAGGATATTAGTACAATTTAATGGAATGAATGGAACCCCGGGAGAAAATACTAGCATATTTATGGATGGATGAAACCTGAATTAATACAAACTAGTACATTTGGGGGAAGACAGACATGTTGACTAACATTTGACATCCTTCATTGATTTAGAGCTTAAGAGAATTCATTGAAACCACAGTTTGTAGGAATATGCACTCTGGCTGTGTCACGTCAAATTGTTACTTCGGTTTTGTATCTTGTCATAACTTCCCACATACCAACCATCTCACATTCCACCAACCCCACCCAATAACCTCTTTGTGCAAAATGAATGCTTTTCTTCTTTTCCTTTTGTATTGTAATGTATAATTTCATATCTGTACAGTGGGTAAGATGTGGCAAAACTAAAAAAAAATCCCCCATAAAACATATATTTTTTAAATAAAAATTGTGAAAATGTATTGGTTCAGTGTTATTTTCCCACCCACATAGTATTCTAGGATCCCTTTTAGTGTCTGACCAGGCAACATGCACTCTTAATGGGGTCCAGACAAGTACTAAACACATGGTACTATGTATTGATATCTAGCCTGAACACATTTTACTATGTATTGATATCTAGCCTAAACAAATTGCACCATGTATTAATATCCAGTCTAAATACATGTTACTATGTATTAATATTTAGCCTAATATGTTGAAAAATACAATCTTCACAGTAAGTCTCTTGGCTTTATAACCATTTTTTTTGGTTGACTTTGTTCTTTTTTCCACATGCATTATATATTTTATGTATTATTCACCTGTGAATGGGCCATCTGTTGTTTTCTCATCCCACGCAACCTTAGAGGTCAGGTCAGTATGGATAACCTTGTATAATTAGGGTTAGCCATCTTGATCAAGCGCAGACCTTGTTCTTGTTACATTTTGGGCTGGCGGTTCCCAAACAGCAGCACCCTTGACTGATAGGATCACGACTAGTAACTTTTGTTCTGAATGTAGCAATTTCTGAGCAAAACGTATCGATTTAAGGGTTGAAAGAAACACTTCCGGATAGCTCTGCACACTTCCGGGAAGGCCACACCAAATCAGAGTACGATACGGATACTCAACTCATACCAAATACCCACTTTCCAAGGGCCGTCAGAAGGACATTAGTTCATAGTGCCAAGCTTCTGTTCTGGACCAGATGAAATTATCCAGTTCTTCAGGCACTAGACAACAACATGGTGGGCCAGGAGGTGCAGAACAGGCACCAGTGGGACATGATGTTTTAAGAACGTATGAACCACTGGTATCCCAGCCTGAAAAACAATCTGCATTGTAACAGATTGGGTGATATACAGAACTGTAGGTTTCCATGTGTGGATGAGGCTTGGGGTTCAGACCTGTATTTCTCTACCTGCTTGTTCGTTTGAAATTAGGTATTTTTAGGACATTAACCACTACCTCTGCTCTCATTTGATGCAATGCTCTGGGACTATTAAGTGTAGCAGTTATGTACTGGTTACCTTTATGTACTGGTTACCTTTATGTACTGGTTACCTTTATGTACTGGTTACATAGTGATAATCAGTGAAGGAAAAGTCCAGCTTAGCTAGCTACTATACACTCAGCCACTTCATTAAGTACTTTTACCTTCAGAACTGCCTTTTGTCTGCACAGAATAAATTCAACAAGGTGTTGGAAACATTCAGAGATTTCGGTTATTATTTACATCGCATCACACGGTTTGTGCATAATTTTCAGCTGTCATGTTCAAGTAACCAGTTTGAAATAGCTTGAGCTTTTAGACATGGTGCATAAGAAAATGAGTACACTGTGGTCCTAAAGAGATGGACATGGTCAGCAACAATACTAAAGGCTGTGGCATTTAAAGTCAGCTAAATTGGTGCAAAGGGGGCCAAAGTGGGCCAAGAAAACATCCCCCACACCATTACACCACCAATACCAGCCTGAACCATTGCTTTCATGTTGTTGATGCTGAATTCTGATGCTACAATCTGAATGTCTCAGCACATATCCAGATTCATCAGAGCAAGCAACGTTTTTCTAATCTTTAATTCTAGCCTTAGTTTTGTGTTCTTAGATGACAGGAGTGGCAACCATTGTGATCTTCTGCTGATTTAGTCTATTTGCTTCTAGGTTTGACATGTTGTGCATTCAGAGATGCTCTTTTGCCAACCTTGGTTGATGTTATTTGTATTACTGTGGCCTTTCTATCAGCCTGAACTAGTCTGGCCATTCTCCTCTTAACTCGGCCATCAAGAAGGCATTTCCACCCAGAGAACTAGCGCTCACTGGATCGTTTTTTTAGACAATTATCTAGAAACCCTAGAGATGGTTTTGCGGGATTATCCCAGTATATCAGCACTTTCTGAAATACTCAACAGCCCGTCTGGCCCAGCAACATGGCACCACTTTCAGTCACTTAAATCACATTTCTTTCCCATGTTTGGTTTGAACTTCGGCAAAAATATTGACCACGATTGCGTTACACCACGTGATTGGCTGATTAGATATTAGCATTAACGAGCAGTTGAACAGTTGTATCTAAATGTAGTGGCCGGTGAGTGTACATTGTGTGCAATAGAACTAAGCTTAAACCTCTACATGGCTAATGTAGCATGTTGAGCATTGAATGACAAAGGATAACAGCAGTTCTATGTCCTACATGCGATTCATTAAAATGGAGGTTGGCTAAGAGATGTTAGCATGCCGATAGCAACTATTCACAGTGCTGAGTCATATGGATTTCTAAAAAACAAAAACGCACATTTTTGTCTTTGACAAATCAAGGGGTTGACAACGAACAAGCTCTGTATAAAAAGAAGAAGCTAACAATACAATATACTTTACTTGGTTAGTCGCATAAATCTGATGCCACTAGGGAGGCTGCCTAACGAGAACTGTGTGAGTATACTGTTAAGGTTCCTAAAACGGGCTGCAGCTACAAGCTCATTCACATTTCCGGTCAGATATTCACAGTTGCCATATGTAGCTTTGAAATATGCTAATGTATTTTTAATCTAATAACACTGTCAATGTTAACTGCCAATATTCACACGTTGCTCACCCCCCGAATAGTTCTTGGATCTCAAAAACAGAATGTGGCAACTAA
This sequence comes from Umbra pygmaea, assembly GCA_016801145.1. NCBI lineage: Eukaryota > Metazoa > Chordata > Actinopteri > Esociformes > Umbridae > Umbra > Umbra pygmaea. The sequence goes on along the minus strand of JACXGM010027670.1, from coordinate 10,271 downwards.
ATTGGAGTCAAGACCTTGCAGTATCCACCAGACAAGTGGCAAAAACAGCCTAAACGAAAATAAAGGCTTAAACTTAAAGGCTGGAGCAAGAAAAGGTATGTTATTAGTTCTAGTATGTCATTGGTTCTAGCAGTGACAACAGTCAGCACAACAGAAGCACAGTGCAAAGGCTTTTCCCCGGGGAGGAAGTCAGAGGGAAAGCGCAGAGGACAATGATTTACGGGTGAAGCTGTGCCTTTCAGCCTAAACGGTGACTCAGGCCCATCTCGGAAGCCACTAGTGGCTCAACGAGGACAGACGCTTCACTGCACTGCTGGACTTCCTTCAGCTGTGCAGTGGGTCACTCCCTTCACACCCAACAACCCGAGCTATTAACTCAGAAGGTCAAATTTTAATTTGGTGGTGGCCCCGCGTGTCAGGGGTTGTCCCATTTGGACACGATGAAAACCACAACTATAGACTCTGGATGAGGATGAGTTATTTCGCAAAAGGCTTTCCAGTACAGTAGAGAAGATGAAGACGGATGGTAAGATTCTCTCCTTTATCTAAAAAAAAACGTTTTTCCATTTCTGGGTTGTCAGCGAGCATCTTTCCAATTAACAGGATAGTTCAGAGGTTAGTCACTGGAGGAGGCAGCACTTCAGAAGAACAAAGACTGCAGCTTATTGAAAGACTCTGCTAGTCCAGTTTGCCAACAGAAAAGACTTCAGCTTTCACACACTCACCAACTGGCCAATGTCAATTCTCTTCCATTCTTAACATAGCTGGACAGGCAAAAATAAAAGTTTATTTTTGCTCTGTTATATTTACAGTTTTATAGTAAGTGCCCACAGCTGAAATAAGGGGGGAACATGGTACGGGAGGAGCCCTGGTGCTACCCGCCCACGAGCCCCGTACCCGCCCGCCAGCCCCGTACCCGCCCGCCAGCCCCGTACCCGCCTGGTCCCCTACATTCAAGGTAGCAGGGAAATTATTGTCCTTCCTCATTAAAGCCTCCTATGAGTGGATGTGATGGACTGGGCTAGCAGGACTGGGCTAGCAGGACTGGGCTAGCAGGACTGGGCTAGCAGGACTGGGCTAGCAGGACTGGGCTAGCAGGACTGGGCTAGCAGGACTGGGCTAGCAGGACTGGGCTAGCAGGACTGGGCTAGCAGGACTGGGCTAGCAGGACTGGGCTAGCAGGACTGGGCTAGCAGGACTGGGCTAGCAGGACTCGTAATGGAGGGAAAGAACCAACAAAGAGACTAATCTTCAAAACAGTGTTTTATTAAACTGAAACTAACAATGTTCAGGTTCTTATCTAAAAGGTTTCTATTTTAGAAATAAATCTTTAGAAATACTGTTTTTTGCAGAAAACAGTTGCCAATGCACAACCTCAAACTAGTCTTAAAGGCTAAGCATTTAAACAATAGTAAATATTATCCATGAAACAAGTCAATAGGTCTTGACTGTTAAATGTAGCGAGGATAACTAATTGGATAGTCAGTAGAAAGTAGCTACGAATATCCAGCATAAATGGCAACTTTAAACACAGCAACAGAACAGCCTACAGTAGGCTACAAATGAAACTAAGACTTTGCTGGAAAGAAAGCAAAGATGCCCTGCAAGTTTAACTCTGCTGTGCTTTCCTCAGCCATCACAGGAAAACAGTCGCACTTGGCATCAGAGGAAGATCACCACAGCAGGCCAAACAAACTGCTTAACACTGCCAATCTTGTCTTCAAACATTCAGTTTAAGACAAAAAATAATAAAATTACATAAAAAAATAAAATCAGACCAAACCAATTGGGAGGGGAGAAAATGGGGAAAATAAAAAACATTTGTTTAAAGTGCTTCTTTACCTGGGTCTAATGCCCTCACCCCTACACATTCCTGGCCAGAGAAAGATCAATATAATATATCAAGACCCCTTGAGAATATGCTCTCCGTTAATTCAATCCATTAGCTGCCAGGAGAGAGAGAGAGATTTGATACCACCCGTCGATGATAAATATTTATATGATTCTTCTCCTTGGTCTCAATTACAACTCAGCTGTGTGAATCTGTAAAACCTTTTCAATCTGCTCACACTTCTAATATCAATCAATAAAGCGGAATGATTTTCAATTTCTTGACAAATTTTCAGCTATGTAAAGGAATGGGCTTGCAGACTTTGGCTTGGTGAGACGCTATATGGCCCGGGGACATCTCCAATTACAGCAGACACCGAACGTAACCAGAGCAACAAGGGTCTAGTTCCACACTGGACCAATCAGATACTCAGGATGAATCCAGACAGGAACACCTACAGAATATCCAGGAAAGGTAGATAAGCGCCACTCGGGCGGCTCTAGTTTGAGGAGGTAAAACCCAATTAAAACCTCTAACCTCCAGATACGACGAACGTTTCCAGGGGAGGGGAGAGATTTATCTGAAGGAAATTTATTTGTAGCCGCCTGCATTAATAAGACGTAGGCAAGCAGTGGCATGCCATAAATCCTGGAGCGTACACGGCTGCCCACCTGTAAAGAACATGTCCATTTGAATTGCAGCCTTTTTTGCCTCAGCTTGGCCAATGGGCATCCAGCCTGGACCATCAATAGAACATATGACACTGCAGCCAGGCAGAGAAGTAGAACTGAGGCTGAGGAGCAGGTCCTAGGCAGCTTAAATGACAGCGTTCCCTTCATAGTGCACTACATTTAACCATAGGCATTCGTGGTGCCCAAATGTAGATCCGCCCTGGAGAATATGTCCAGGTGTCCCGGTGCAGCACAGATGGGTTCAAGGACTCGGAAGGACAGTGCGGCACAGGGTATACATTATGATGGCTCTAATAAAGCCACAAACTGCTTACTATGAAGGACATATTGATCCATGCTCTCATCAGCAAATACCCTCTAACACAGCGATACTCATTCCTGCTCCTGTGAGCCGCCATTCTGTAGGTTGTTCCAAACCAAATTTAGCACAGGTGAGGGTACTCATTACCAGGATAAAACGCTAACTCGGGGTAGTCGCAACTGGGGTTGGACAGAAAACTTAAGGAATGGCGACTCGCGGGAGCGGGAGCAGGAGTCACTGCCCTAACATATTTACAAAATATTAAACCTAAATGTGTTTCTTCTTTAAGCTAGGGTGGGACAAAAGGGTTTAATGTGGGGCACACCCAAGGGAAGGCACTGAACACTCACCGGCCTGTTTGGGATTGCCACTCGGTGTCTAATAAATAATACATGCATCCTGAGTAAATAAGTGAGCGCCAGGTTGAAGTGTAGACGCGTCACTGCCAGCACACAGGCATTTGACGCCTGTCATCATTCACACAAAAACAAGGCCACAGAAACTGATGTACTGACTCAAGAGCACCGGGTCCTTTTTCAAGGAACAATGATCACACATATCTAAAACACTGATGCACAGCAGATCAATGGGCCTGTGAATATGGCTCTAGTACAACATTAAAAGGAGTCAACCAACTTTCCACGAACAGCAGGCATCCCTGCCAGATTCATGGGAACTTGTGACAGTGACCTTTAGATTTTAATTTAATGCAGGAGAACCCTCCTTACTCCACCACAGACTGTCAGCTAAATGTTTGTTAGTGGGAGAGGGTGAAAAGAGACGGAATGTGGAAGAGAAGTCACGCTGGCGTCTTTGAGAAACACAGCATAGCTCCTATTAAGGCTTTGAGGACACCTGCAAGCTTCCCTGAAGGGCGAGTGCCACCACACCACAGGACGAGAGCTGGCAGAGAAAGCAAAGTCTTTGTCCATCATCCGTTTACTGGCCTCCCTCTGCGTGAGAGGACGGGAAAGCTGGGGGTGCATCCATCTTCTACAAAGCAATCCGTTGCAGCTGTCCAACGCAGAGCATCAGCGGCAGACATCCAGTTAATAAACAAGGAGGCAATATTTGTCTCGTTTCAGCCGAGATTGCAGGGTACACGGATCAGACTGCAGGCTGGCTGGGAGGAGGCTGGAGACGTGACTAATGAACAACAAGTGAGAAGTATCCAGTCCCATTTCTAAATCAGGGGTAGCCAGAGGAACTGCCGGTATCTCCTTCTTTCACTGCCTGCCTGCAACAGACGTTGTGATAGACGGTGAGGTTTAGGAGGTGAGAGATCAAGAACGTGATTTAGTGAGCACGTTAAAATGGAATCGAGATCAGACTCTTGGGCACGTTAATTACCTCAGAAATGTGCAAAGGCGTGCAGACTGAAAGGTTACCTTGACCGTGATAGGTCCTAAGTTGTGACTAATGGCTTCCTATAGTACCACGTCCCTTACCCTCTGTATCTGACCTGTCTCATCCCAGCATACAACCTCAAAACCTTCACCCAAGGACCGAAAGAATGAGGAGAAATCGCTGTGACGCGAATGACAAAGAAAACCTGCGTAATTAAACCGGATGGTTAACAGAATGACCTGTGGATACAAATTTAAAATAGTTGTTTGTGACAGGGCAGACTCTTTGCTGCTGAAAAAGCAGTTTCAAAGAATCGAGGAAAAGGACAGCAAACTGAATTGAGATACACCTGAAGTGTGGCGACAACCACACTATGCAAAGCAAAGTAGAAAATGACCACGCTTTGTTTTGACAACCGTCCAAACTGTCTGCGCTTCCGGTTAACTTCATCTGTGAAACGCACTACCTCTTCCATAGCAGGGAAATCAGAACGCTTGTCTGGTCCGTTGGCGCCGACTTGCAGGAAATCACTCAAAGTAATAAAAGCATAACCCGGCTTTAATTAGTCTAGACACGAACACCATGGTAATTATAATGAGAGTGTGTCTTGAATGACAACTGCCAATTTCAGTGTCAAAGCGAATAAAAACAAGTTTAAAACGAATAATGAAATTTGATCAAACCGGGCCTGTCAAAGCAATGATCAGGAACATGTCTAAAAAATGACACACCAACATTTATTCTATTACACAACAAGGGCTAGTCCCATTGATGCACACTTTGATTCACGTTCATGGCAGCCATTTATTCAAGTGTGTATTTCAAATGACTGATTTTATGACATACCTATATATTATAGTTGCAGTGAAATATTTAGGATTTTCTTTGCATTCATGTTTTTGTAATTTTTTTAGTTTTTTGTGCAGTGGGATGGATTCAAACCCACACTGCGGCAGTGCATGTTCACAGGAGGCAACATCTTAGACCACCCTAACCTACTGGCTGAAGTTTGAGGCGAGCGTGAAAGTGGACCTAAGGGGGATGCTGTGGGTGGAAGACGGTACGTTCGCTGAAGCTGGAGTGACTGGATGTTCTAGCGGAGTCACAGTGGAGAGCGTTATGAAGCCATGTGGAGTGGGCGTATCTCGATCAGGAGGATGATCCACAGACAGATAAGTGGTATATATAGATGCTGGTAAATTGGCACGGTGCTGCCTACAGGTAATGCCCTCTGGACTCGCAGTACACTAGAAATGAAATCTTCAACAGCATTAATTCACAATGTTGGACTGGGTAGGATAAAGAAGCCAGTAAGAACTACTAAAAGACAGACCCCTAATTCAGAATGTTGGACTGAGTAGGATGAAGAAGCCAGTAAGAACAACTAAAACACAGACCCTTACATTGTAATGTCACTTGCAAAGCAATCCTTTCATATCAACACTATTAAATGTCCAAAAAACAGAGCAGGGGAATAAGTTATTTCCAAAAACACGGCAAAACTGGAGGAATAATGGCGAGTGAAACCTTCACCCAATGTGCTTACAACCTGGTAATGACTGTGATGACATTGAAAACAGCAGAACATCTAAAAACAGGGCAGTGACATCGATTAAGACAAGCAAATCACTGGCTAATCTGGAACATTGACAGTTGAAACCAAGCATGAATATGGTAAAGAAGTACATTTCACTAGTTGGCACAAATCTTAGAACACTTAACAGGATGTGACAACATAGCTTGCACACTAAATCTAGGTATGAATCATAAAATTCAAAGTCATTGTGTTCAGAAGTCTGAAAAACTTAAGTCGTGTTGGAGGTGCTTCCGCAGAACAGGAAAAACACCACTACATGGAGTTGTCTACGTAGACAAACATCTTGAGACTTTGTAATATTTATGAATATCTGCTGAAAGCAACATTGCCGACAGACATCCAAAGGCTCTATACTAAAGGGAAAACCACGACCACCCTGACAATGACTTTAAGCTTGATCAGTATGATCAGTATGATACAGACTCTCTGTAAAGACTTCATTCATATTCAAGTCTTGCTCCACAGTGAATAGATAAAATAACGCAACACTAGTTTGCCCGCCAACATGTTAATCAGGCGCTCCCTCTGGTCAAGTATGTATAAAACAAATCGCACAGTCTTAGAAATGTCTGGGACACGATACACACCTCAGGGTACATCTAGAATGAAGCGCTCCTTTAAGAAACAGTCAGAACACATATGGGCTTGCATGTCCTTCACTCCTGTTCCAATAAGTTAACTAGGACTTTCTGATCAGCAGGCTGTACAGTTCATGCTGTAAGGTGTGTCCTAAACCACGACACCTACACTGTGCACTTCTCTTGACCAGTGTCTGTCAGCTCCTTGTAGAGGACAGGCTGTGATTGGGGATGTAGCCAACGTGGGCGCTAGGCTTCTCGGGGAGACTGGAGACTCATTCCCTCCCACTCCGCTCACCGTGAACCTGCCTGACCCGCGCTCCGTCTTCATGGAATTGTAAACGTTGAGAACATATTTAATAAAGTGAGAAAGTCTCCGATGAGCTTAGCGTCCTTAAACAACTACCCCCAAAGTCAAGGATTAAGCTTCGCCGCCTTCTCTTGTGAAGGAACCAATTTTAGTCACACACCAAAAAAATAACAAAATTGCATTGGTTGTGAGCAAATACCATTAACCATGACAGTGTGTTTTAAAAGACTTTAGTCAGAACCTTGCACATACTTTCTTTTGCTTGCGAAAGCAGCATATTTCACGCTAGGCTGAATACCGATTCCAAAAACGGTTGTTGCCCTATCATTACTCCATTGTACTCCATGTATCATTACTCCATTGTACTCCATGTACCCCAAGTCTGCCCAAACCCAATCAATGTGATCAAATGGTAATTGTAATTACTCTAGCCACAATCACAGGCAGATCAATGCAGCCACAGTAGCATTTGAGGCTCCAGCAGGCTATTGATTCATGCTTACTAACTGTTCAAAGGCTTTTCTCAAAGAAAGTCTGCTAACGTGGTGATCTGATACCAAGCCTTTGTTTCACAATCTGCCCTTTGTACCCTCCTACAAAGGGATGAAGTACACTTGTATCCCAAATGACAATGAACCCTCCTACAGTGGGATCAGTAAACCCGTGTTCCAAATGACAATGAACCCTCCTACAGAGGGATGAGTACACACGTGTCCCAAATGACAGTGTACCCTCCTACAGAGGGATGGACTATGCACTATATATGGAAAGTTGTGTGCAATCATTAGGAGATAATTTGGCAAAAATATTTTACCTTGTGCCTCTTCACTGTGTAATGCATTCCAATGGGATTTCATAAGAGTCATTGTACCAGGCCTGTTTTGAGTTACATTTCTTGATATGAACCTAACTTACAGAATAATTTTTCATTTTAATAAATAAACCTCAGTGAAAGCAAGGATTCAAGTCTTAATTGAATATATTTGAAATGTTACACAAAGTTGTTTTAAATTTCAAAGCAATTTCTGACAGCTTTATCACCTTATACAGTCATTCTGTAAAAGCACACACACACACACTTTGGGATGTCCTAATTAAAAACATTAATTATTCATTATTGGTTAAATTTCCTCAAGTAATACTATTCTCTCATAAGCTACCAAAGGAGCAGGTCAAAATGAGTGCACTAAAAGTATAACATTTAAGTTAAGGCATGTTACCTTTGTACAGCAGTATAGATTCCTGCCAGGAACGGTCCAGTTAGAGCATTTACCATATTCGCCATGGCAACAGCTAATATTCCTAGCGACCGCTGCTCTAATTTGGTAGCCATTAACATTTCTAATCTGCCATTTGATTTTTTCATTTCTGTATAAAGTTTTTCATTAGTTTCACCAGTGAAACAATTTACACAGACCAACTAAGGACATTCCCCCTGCAGCAACACTGCAAGCATTCCCCATACATTACAATTACCCATACATTACCATTAGCCATACATTACCATTAGCCATACATTACCATTAGCTTAACATACAAACCTACCAAACACTGCACGTTAAGTTAAATGTTGTTTAGTCATTTTACTATGTTCGAACATCAAGTGGGGCTTAACTTGGAGTGCAGTGTGTTCCAAATGTTACACTATTCCCTTTTTAGCACACTACGTTTGAGGGGGACACAGGACCCTAATTACAGAAGCACGCTTTAAAGGTGGCTTTCCGACAGGCAATTCCTCCTGGCCGGATGTCGTTTATCTGTCTGAGAGACTATTACAATGCAATTAGAGGCGGAAGGAGGGGGCATGTAAATTCCCTGGGGCATCTTTTTCTAGACTGGGGCTTCTAAGAGTTTCTCTCCACAGAGCAATAATAAAAACTAGCTTGTTTAACAGAGCTCCATGTCCCTGTGGATCTACTCAGGGATCCTATAGCCCTGAACGCCAGAAACTGATTTTACAGCAACAACCCAGCAGAGTTTCCTCAACTGAGCACAGGTCTTCTTTAAAACAAGAAAAAATCACAGATTAAAGACGCAAATCAGAGCACACTTCTGTTGAAGGGGAACAGTCGCAACAGACTGTCTCACTCTTCAGTGAGAGCAATCAGGTGTTTTTGGGGACACTCTTGTTAGCAGTATCTAAGTACCAACAATGGCATTACAACGCAGCCAGAACCCCTTGCGCATCCCACAGTGCCCTGTGCTGAAATATGCAGGCCGCCATGTGTATCTAGAGCCCTTAGTCAAAAAGAGTGCAATACTTAGGGAACAGACTGCCATTTGGAACGGAGAGGAGTGTTTGGTTGTTGTCAGGGCGTATCCCGCGGGTCAAACAATCTGGATTTGGAGTGCTACCATTCAGAGCAGAATGCAATCTGAAGCTCCACATGTTAAGTGTGCGCTAAGCACATTTAAGCTCCAGTGGCAGCGGGCAGCCTGGTCCAATCATCCCCACACATTCAGAGGGGTCGTAGTGGAACACTTGCATTGTTTTGGGTGAAGCTCAAGGACATTGGCTAATTAAGTGGTTTAATTTTACTTTATTTGCTCAACAGACTCCATATAGGTGTTGCATATTCTTATTCTTTTCTTCTATGCCCACATCCCAAATTGCATCCTACATAGCTCCCAAGATAAAAGTAGTGCACTACATAGGGAATAGGGTGACCTCAGACATATTATGCAAGTTAACTCCCGCCTCGAGCATGGAGTAATTTCCTGCAGCCAAGGTGAGGTGTGCGTGCGTGCGCACGGCTGCGTTCACCTGACCTGTCCTATATCTGGGTCTGAACCGTCAGTGTCTCCCACTTCATCACAGATGTGTCCTAAATAGGTCTGTAGTCACCATGACGCCCTCCTTGGAACAGACTGAGGACACGCCCACAGACTGAAATATTATGGGATGACTTACTTCTGCCAAATAGCATATTCACATTGGCTGAGTTGTAAATGTGGCTGGTTGACTGGCGTTGAACCTCATTGAGTTCTATTAATTGACAGAGACTGGCTCTGCTAATGGCTGTTTGAGTTGATCACTGACCCTGATGGAAAATAGTCATAACATTAATTGTTTTTAAGAACTGGGTAGAACGAACAGGCCATTTGAGCGCAGAGATGTGGGCTAATGACCAAACTATGCACGGACATAAGTTGTCAAAACTTTAAAGATGGCTGCCTGCATTCTACTTTTTAAAGATGGCTGCCTGCATCCTACATTTTAAAGACGGCTGCTTGTATTTTACCACAGACAGTATAAATCATACCTGCAAACTCAGAAGGGCTGAAAAAGGTGACACATTTTATAAAGCCCCCCCCCCCCCCCCCAAGAAGAAAATATAGGGGAAAGACAACATTTTCTTCAGGTAGAAAAAACTAACTCTGAATGTATTATTCAACGTTAAATGGTTCACCAGAGTAGGTGTTTCATCACTCATTAACGTTAAACCAGACACCAATGGGTCTTGTTTCATTAAATTACATGTTCATTTTTATTTCGCTCATCTCTATGACAAGATGTACATAAAAATCTGATAACAACACTAATGCAGTGGAGATAGCCTTGACAAAATCCTTCACATTGAACTAACATGTGTAGGTTAACAACACAATTTGCTG
>JACXGM010027669.1:0-14288 GCA_016801145.1 Umbra pygmaea | reverse complement strand
ATGGTGTCTTGAGTAGTTAACCAGTATACTGTGACTACCTCTGTGGTTGGTTCTAATGTTAATTTATATGGTGTCTTGAGTAGTTAACCAGTATACTGTGACTACCTCTGTGGTTGGTTCTAATGTTAACATATATGGTGACTTGAGTAGTTAGACAGTATACTGTGACTACCTCTGTGGTTGGTTCTAATGTTAACTTATATGGTGACTTGAGTAGTTAGACAGTATACTGTGACTACCTCTGTGGTTGGTTCCCGTTCTCTGCTATGTTTTGCAACTCTTGGATGAAAGGTTGATGTTGACCGTGTATGATGTTAGTGAAGAAGAAACTCAATTTTCTCACTTGGCTGCGCACTGACCTGTTTTTGGATGTCGGGAGAGAGAGTTGCACAGTCTCTTGCGTTGGAATGCCTTGTCTGACTTTAAGGGTGACCAGCGCAATACTAAACTTGAATGTTTGGATTTGATTAGAAAGCAATGTATTTTACTTATATTTGCAAATAAGTTATTTATTTTCATTATATTAAGTAAAGGAACACTTCTAAATGTATTTTATTTTCGGCAGGGGTGAGGCACAAAACTGGCTAATTGGTCGAGTCTGCTGAAGGCATTTTGTGGCTAGCTTCTTTTTCTCCGCTCTGGCGTGTGACTCCAGCTTCGTACCTGGAGCTGTATACCGCTTGTAACCACAGCAAAAATCGCTGTGCTCTAGCCATGTCTCATTAAAAGTACACTTTCCCCATTTTCCACACATAGGCCTAGCAGAACTTTATCAAAACTCTGAGGAGACGTAGATATATTTCGCGGGCAGGTATTGCATTTATCACAAGATTTGTAGTTTTATCACTGCGTACGTACCAACATCAATATCCCCAGAAAGAACTACAACACACCAAATCAAAGTTCTGAGTGCAGCTTTCTGCTGGTTTTGTTACTGTTGCACCTTAAAAAATGTCTGTGTGCAACGCAAAATGTACTTTTGTTCCTGATTAACATCGACAATATTCATGACTACGCTTTGTAGGCTACGACTCCATATTCTCTCTTTCTGCGGCCAGCGTTTCTGGAAATGAACAAGGCTAAAACCATTTTTAAGACCTGACTAAATGAAATTTAAGACCTCGGATGAAAATATGGCCATTTTTAAGACGTTTTAAGGCCTTAAATTTAACGTTCAGAATTTCAGACTTTTTAAGACACCGCGGGAACCCTGTCAAATTGAACCAGAAAAAAAATGTATGCTTTGTTTTCAGTTGTTTAAATCAGTGTGATTTGTTTTAAAGGTGTTTAGATACATACACAACACTGCAGGCGTAGCAGCCAGGCTTGCTGCTGTCTCGGACCAGGAAAGTTCCATCCCTCTTCCCACGAAGCAGCTCTTCGGCCTTTAGCCGATTGATGTTGCCAAGTCTCCACGAACGTTCATCATTGTGCGGGAGGTCTTCGTCATCTTCAACCATTGAATACTCGCTACAAAACAAGAACATGCGTTAAAACTGACCCACATTCAGTTTGATTTAGTCCTTTTGAACAAGCATTAAAACAGGTTGGTAATACCCAGAGGAAGGGTAGGACACATACTCTTCTGAGTTTTCAGTGTTAATACCGAGCCATTCGTTCAACTTCTTCTGCCTCACGCCCTTTTGTGTTAGCCACCTGTATTAAACAAATGAAATAATGTCAGTTAAGATAACAACCACAACAACTACCAACATATTGGATGCCAAAGTGAGAAGATGAAAGGCCTCACATTAAATACTGGTCTCTGGTCTTGCGAAGCTGGATGAGGTCTGGCTTGATGCTGTTCATCTTCTTGTCAATCTCTCTGTAATCCGCTGCTTGCTTTTTCAGGTCATCCTCCAGGTGACGCTTGCTGTCCACAATCTCACTTATCCTTGATTTCAGTTTCTCGTAGTTTCCCATGATTCTAAAGAAAGCACAATTCTTGAATGTTAAAAAGATCTACTATCAAACGTTGGTGATTAAGTGGCTGTTAGTGGGAAAATTGAGTAAAAACTGTATCAGTGAATCATTCTATTTATCATTGTTGCATTAATTTAGGCAACTGAATAGCTGTATGGATTCTGTCCATCTCTATGCTGATAACACATTTTCTCACTCAAATCTTTTAGCCAATGACTCATTATTGAATCATAATTGTTTAGTGCACCTGGTTTAAAAAGTGAACTAACATGTCATGTTCATTCTTACCTCTGGATTTCTTTATCGTTCCCCTCTCTCCTGAACTTTTCAATGTACTCTTTGCTGTATCGCTCTTGAGTCTGACACTGCTCCTCGAAGATCTTGATGGTTTCATTGAAAGCCTCGATAGCGGTTCTTTTCATTTGAATTTCCTAAGTCAAAGGAGAAGAAGTTGGTTATGGATCTTAAAGACTCAAACAGTCTATGCAGTCAAATGCTGACAATTGGACGACTCACTTGGGACGTTCGAGTGTACTCCTCATACAGGCGGTCATACTCCCGATTCTTCTCCTGGAATTGCAGGTGGTACTCATGTAGCCTCTTCCCGACGGCGTCGATATTGTCCTCTTTAACAACCTGATCCTGCAAGGGAAAACAAACATTTTGTCCATCAGCAAACTGTATCAACAAGAAAAGCTCTCCATGACACAAATGCCCTTTTGACGAACTGGGGTATACAAATGTGAAAATGACTGTGCTTCTAGGAAAACCAAATGACAACATGTATTTGAATATGCCTAACTTTCTATTTACGCCTAGCGATTCTATTTATATGCTGGGAAGACACTTGCCTGCTGGAGCCTTGACACTGGGTACAGCAGTCTCACGTCCAGCTTGGGGTTGTACTGCGCTAACGACTCGTGTCTGTAGTGATTGATAAGCTCAACCACTGAGTTGAACGTCAGTGGGTCTGAGAAGCCATATTTCCCGTCCCGGTGGAATATTTTGATCAGTTTGTTATTTCCTCCTTTCCTGTGAAAGGCAATCAGATGGAAAGTTTGAAATTAAATGACCATGAATGTCTTTCGGTTAAGGCAGTATATTACCAGTTCCATATTGCGTTAGAGGATACTGTGTTTGACAGCCTACCTCAGAGTCAGTGTGTAGTCTCCATGCATTTTAGTGGATGCATCTCGGACCAGGAACGTGCCGTCAGCCGTGTCTCTCAGCTTCTCGTTCACCTCCTCTCTGTGAAGCATAGGTTTACACTACATACTCTTCACCAATCCAACAAATCTCATCAAGCTAGGAAGCAAGAGATTTTTTTTTACAAGACACTAAAATTTAAACTAATTAGTAATGGAATAACACTGGAATTACAAACAGTGAATCATCATGACGACACAATAAATTTATATTCATTGGAAGCCAATGAATGTATGACTAAATAGCTGAAAGTCTTATTGGAATTTCCTTTACTGTAATGATGAATGTCACTGTTTCACAAACAAAATAATAAAAGACACCTATTGCCCCTGAGCTGATTTCTACTCAAAGGGCGTAAAGGCTGAGCTTGCCTTGAGATGTCTCCCCAGTACCACTCCCCATCCTGCAAGGGCATGTTGTTGTTGAAGCCATTGTTAGGTACCGGGGTAGATGGCTTAGGTGGCTTGGGTGGCAGAGCTGTGGCAGGGGGAGAGAAAGATTAGCAGTCTCACAGCAGGTGTGTGCCTGTTTTAACCTATGCCATTTAAGTCAATATGAAAATGGGTGTAAGAAGAACATGTCTGGTTAGATATACTGTTTTTAAAATGCAACAGCTCTAATTAAATACCAATAATAACACATGGATTTAGCTGTTCCAGTGACCACATTTCTTAAGTGGATCAAGTTACTCAATATTACATAGTGAAAGAAATTACATGAAGAAAAGAAGTCACTATTTGAGCATGTTTTATTTATATAACTAAGGCGGACTCAAGGGAAAGGAAATATGTAAGGCCCAACAGGGCGACAGTGCAACCTTTTTACTTGCATATGCGAAAGAAATAGATGTGCGCGAATGATCAAATTCAAGCAGGTGCACAATTGCAAGTGATTTATACACCAAAACAAACACTCTTCTAGTTGAAGTATTTCTGCTATTTTATTTCATTTATTGTAAGTGCACAAATAACTGCAAAAACCATAATTCAACGCAGACAATCCATAGACGTTGACAAAGGCTAAACCTCGAGTGGCTGGAAGTGCAAACCATTGAATAGGCAGCTAGCTACAGATGTCACACGATAAAGTGGTGCCATTCATACCGCATCAACAATCAGTGCATTTAGTTGCCAATAAATGTTATATACTCATTGCTGGGTGGTGCTAGACTACTTAAAAAAAACTGAAGATTGCAGTTCTAATCCCTCCTAGGGATACATTTTTTTGGGGACAGAGACTGATATTAAATCAATGTCATTGTTTTACTTTACACAGTAGAATACCTTTCTTAATTTAAATAAAGCCTTGTTTGTTTTTTAAATAGATTTAAGAAAGCTGTCTGCCTGATCACCCATTGGGGAAGGTGGAGATGTGGGCGTGCTGGCTATCAAGTCATATGTTTGTGATGTAGACAAGAAAGCGGGAAACAAGTAGCGTTTTGACATATATTGTTGCCACCCATTGCCTCCCATCCAATGATGTATATTGTTTGAGATGAGAGATGTGCTGTAGTTCATTAAGTGATCTCTCTTACTGGGAAAAAAGTCAACTAATTTTCTAACTAATAATCTTTCGACTCATTTTTTGATTGGTCGACTAATCTAAACGACTAATTTACAAAAATCAAGTGTTTGTTTTTTCAGTGTGTCCATTTTATTTTAAACTGAAAGGCCAAAACATTATATGTCACCTGTGCCATAAACAATATATATAACTTAAATGTTACCAAATAAAAAAAATTACAAATGTAAAAAATATGAATAACTTATATATTACCAAATAAAAAATTATGAAGTCGGATGTTTTCCGCATTCCAAAAAAATATTGCACAAAGTTGCAAAGCTCTTGAAGTAAACTGTTCAATAACATTTATGTATTAACAATCGAAGCATAAGTATCTGCATTTCCATTAGGCTATACCATATTAGTCTGGACTAACCTACTACTAGGGTTGGGTATCATTTGGATTTTAACGATTCCAATGCCGAACCGGTACTTTTAAAACTATTCTGATTCCTAAACGATTCCTAAACCGATTCTTGAAAAACTGAAAAAATAACATTAAAGAAAGGCTCTTAGAGTTTTTTTATAGAAAATTATTTTAATTTAACAATATATTAATGTTTTAAATTACTTAAATATATAATAATTAAACCTAAGTCACCTAACACACAACTACAATAATTTAATAATAAATAACAGTTGCATTATTAACAAGTAATAACAAAATAAATTTTGGTATGCTAACTAAACCAGCTTCAAACGTTCTTTTGCAGAAAAATGACCATATGCCTTCTCTGGCAAGTGTCACACCCACACCATCTTCGAGGAGCTTCCGGCTCTCTCAGTCACCGGAATACTAGGATTAGTGTCAAGTCCAGGTTATATTGTTGAGCGGTAGGACCTTATATGTTATTGGTTAGAGGAGGGTAAGTGGACCTCTAGCCTTCTCTATGTTTTATTATAGACACCAGTGTTCCGTTACGAAGCTGTTGCCTATTGTAATTAAGAGAGAATATTACCAGATCATTTGTGGTCTGTATTTTGTTGGTTAATCCGCAGGTGTACCTTGTCTCATTCACGTTCTAGACTTCTGTATGTTATATTGAGTATCTGATTAAAACTGCCATACCTGCGATTGCTTCCATTTGTTATTCAATGGGACTGAGCGTGACAGCAATACTGTACGACATGCTCTCCTGACTTATTATTTAGCGCTACCGTATCTCAGACGTTTTTGCAAATGACGTTCTTAGGAAACTATTTTGAAAACATGATTTAAATTTTATGCCAATGTGTTTTTACGTTGTGCTGCCCGTTTTGTTATTAGGCTATATTCGTCCTTCTATTATGTTGCACCTGCATGTTTCATTTCGCCGGTTCATGCAAGAACATTCCACACATTCCATAGCATTCTAAATTATATATTAACGTTCACGGTTAAGGTTAGCTATGGGGTTACCATTGATTGTATATGTTGTTACTGAGGTTAAACGTTAAGATTAGGGTTAACGTTACTAAAAAAATATATATCATGTGCAACACGCTTGCATTACGCTGGAACGGAGAAAAACACACAAAGCATCCATCTGGGTTTGAACTCACAAACTCCGGGATGAAAGTTAGGAAAGTTTGGCATTTTAAAAGTAGCCTAATTTACGGTATCTAGCTAATGGTAGACTACAGAGAAAGTGTGATATTTTTAGGTCCGTTTTAGAGCATCAGAGGGAAAATACTTCAGTCGACACATTAAGTGTAATCGAAATTAGGAACCGAAATTTGCGTTCTGATCCGGTCCGATTCCTACCCGGTTGCGGTACCTAACCCTACCTACTACGCTTCGCTTTGCCTAATAATGAATCGCGCTGAAATCAGGCAGGCAGCTATGCTGCTCGCGTTTACACTTGCGTGCATGGCAGGGTTTAAAACATTACTGCCAACGTCTAAGTAGCCTGTTTAACATCCAAAGACAGTCATCATACTTCTAATAAACAGTACAGACTAGCTTGCCGTTTCATTAATAATCATATACTTACGTTCTGTTCTCCTTTAGTGTGATCGCATTTAAATGGGATAATGCTTCCCTGCACAATGAGGTGATTTTTTGCACACAAAATGCACAATCATAGACGGAACCACGCGTGTATATTATTGAAAAAAAAACTTAGAATGAATTGCCTACTGTATTTTCCTCAAAGCTATTCTCCAGTACAGTTCAAATGGCAAAATACAAAATTTTCTCATTTCTATTTTCATGTAGCCTAATATTTGTAAAATTATAGGTTAAAAAATATTAGAATCCTTAAAGAAAAGCGCACATTTAAGTACATAAACGAACAAAGGATGCAAGTTATTAGGTTATTCGCTGCATACTTTAACTGCAGAAAACGGCATGAGGAATGCCCCGGAACAAGCTTTTGAAAGCCACCTTTAAGAATGAAAGACAAATGTCGGTAGTTTGCAACACTTTGTTTACAGTGATAGTACAGTTCTGACTTGATTTCGAGGACTCACCTGCCCAGGGGTGCCGTATAGGGGGGAAAGTTAGGAAAATTCCAAGGGCCCATGACTGACAGGGCCCACAAAAAAAATAGGTAAAAACTACAACAGCTGTGCAAAGGGGGCCCAAATATATTTTTTGTCATGCCGGCGCACATGCACCTGCCTCCACAGCTTTTCATGTCAAAGCAGTGAAGGCAGGGGGAGGGTTAGGAAAAAAGGTCGCAGATTAACCTGCAGGGTGGCACAGCGCACAGACTGGTGTGGAGGGGAATTACAGTGAGCCGTTTGAGACAGGAGACCAAAAATCTATAGTTTGTCAATAGTAAAACGACACGTCGACTACAAACAATTGCCGTTGACTAATTTTCATGGTCCATTACGTCGACTAGGTCGACTAATCGCGGCAGCACTAGTCTGGTGACGTTTTTAACCTATTTCTTGATATTTTAAAAACATAAGACAATCTTTCCCTACACAAAAACAATCCCTAAAATTCACAATAGTTATCAAAGTCGATCTGGCCACAATTCCTGTTGAAATAAAATTATTAGAATCAGTAATAGATGTACTGTATCCATTATTAGTTTACGATGTGCCCATTACTGAAGTAGTTTATGAAAGCAGTAACAAACAGTGTATGATTAATAGATGTACCCATTACTACTTTTATGTGAACAAAATGAACAACAGTTATTTCTAATGAAAATTAAAGCATTAACAAACAGTGTATGATCAATATACTGTAACACCATAAGTATACTTTGGTCAAACGTCCGGTTAACAGACCTTAGTCGTTTCCATTACGCCAAGTCCCTTTGAACTGTTCATGTTTTCGGTGGAGTTGAGTTTAACTGTTTAGACCTTGTAAGATTTCATAAATGGAAAGGTATTAAATACAGTAGGCAGTTTAGATGAGACAATTATATTGTAGTACAATAGTTTAAATGAATAAAGCGATACAAATTATACATTTAACTTCAGAATTTTTTTTATGATAAACACGTTGTACACACTGGGTGAGCATCCGGTTTGACTCAAATGCGGAAGTGCCTTAAACCTGCATTCTATTTGAATTCCAGCTGGGGGCGATACGTCTGGTTGCAAAAGAGTTCGGTTTCTGTAATAGTCTATGAGAATGAGAGAGACTTCTCACTTGATGTATTACCTCAGTAAACATTTTCATAATGAGTATATGGTCTCAATCGCTAGATTTAAGCCTTCTGCAATACATTATGTTCATGTTTTGAATTACAGTCTTGTTGATGTTAAAATTGGCGATAACGTAAGGGGCGTTTAGGGCATGGCTATGGCGTTCGGTTGTACGACAAGACACTCAAAGGAGTTGGCAGTTCATTTTTTCCGGTAAGTAACATTACATTTTGGTTTACATTTTCATTTAATACTGTTTTAGTTAGCATCCCAATTAATATCAGTTAGCTAGCTAGATTACTCCTCCCTCTCTTCTAAAATCGTCACATCCGCAACAAAGATGTCTGTGCCCGTAACAGCAAATTCGATGACCCAAATCAGATATTCACAAACCAATGGGTTAGTTATGTCCAGTGATATGTACGATCTATGGTTGTACAGTAGAGACTATCTTAAGGGAAATGCTTTGTATGTATGTGCAGCCCGGAACCACCTGCCGGTCATTTGTTGTATTGTTTTCTTTTAAAAACTAAAACCAAAAAGCAACCATTAGCTAGTAACAGATGTAGTTAGATAGCCACACCTGAATTGACAGGTTGTGCCAGCGTGGAAGAACCGAGTCCAGGGTATGCTTACCTGGAAGGTGTACACATCACACGGGACTTAAATGGCACTGGATGAATAATCCCATACCTGAATGTGTACTATGTCTATGATTGAGGTGGTAAAAGGATAACCCCTCTGCCTTAATCAGATGACAAACCCCCAAAATGGCAAATGAAAATACCATGTCAGCCAAGAGGCCAACTTATTGAACCCCTCCAGTCACCACCTACCCATCATGTTTCTCAACATGATGGCTATAAAATGATTGCCACCAACATTCCACTCTTTCACAAGATCAACAAAATGCCACTGACCCTGGACCGACTGGATAAAGGTGGTTGTATAGAAGCTACCAAGCAAAGTATCACTACAATTGTTGACTTCGGTTAAACAACAAAGTTACTTCATGCCCAGAAGCAACAATCCGATGCTCAATGTATTGAGTCAGATGAAGGCCAAACAAAGCGGTGCAGAACCATGATGCAGAACAGTCTAGATGATCAGGTTTGCTTTCTTTGTGTTAACATATCTCATGAATCTGACCTACGTCAGGTAATGACAATGCACCTGAATGACAGACTACATGAATGTTAGGGTTGGGTATTGTTTGAATTTGAACGATTCCGATTCCTTGTTTCGATTCCGGTTCCTAACGATTCTCGCGGAACCGGAAAAGGGTAAAAAAAGTTTAGGATATTTTTAAATGAGCTAGCTTAACGTGAAAAAGCTTGACGTGGTTTATTGTACCTAAACAATGATCAATCACCAAATTTCTCATGGCCATATCTTGTCATGAACACGTAAGCCTGTCAAAACAACTAAACCGAAATCCAACGATTATAGAAGTTCTCACATTAACTTTCTCTTCTTCATAGGCTACTATGGCGAGGAAAAGGCTTAACGTGATTTAATGTACCTAAACAACAATCAATATACACATTCTCTTTTTTTGGGGGGGTTTTCATGAGCTGTATGCAAAAATCTTCAGTATTAAAACAATAAATTACCTGAAATATTTCAGTTGGTGTGCAATGAATCTAAAATATATGAAAGTTTAATTTTTATCATTACATTATGGAAAATAATGAACTTTTTTATCACAATATGCTCATTTCTTGAGAAGGACCTGTATGTTGCTAGTGTTTTCAAACATGGTTTTCAAAGTGGCCTATTTCTGATGTTGAGTCAGACAGGGGTGAAATGAGAACATTATGCTATTGTGACTGCTCACGCAAGACCATTATTCTGTAGTTAAAGTCGAAATCCCATGTTTCTAAGTTACTGTTTTTGTTATATTTATATTAATTGTCATATATGTGTATTGATTTTGAAACCAGTTATATTTGTCAAGTGCTTCTGGAAATTACTTCGGATAGGCTATCTGTACTCCCGTTGTGCAGCACCAAATCAGATTAATTTATTAATTGTTTTGACAGTTGTCCTGGTTAATAAAAGGACAACTATCAAAATGCACAGGCGAAATGTTTTTTTAGGCAAAACCCAAGGGTTTGTTTTACAAAACAGATTTAATAGGCAAAGTTGTATCAAATACAAATCGTACTATGCCTACTGTGTTTTGCCATTTGTTTGGCATTTTGTTTGAACAAATTTTAATATTTTGATATGTATTTGAGATTTGAAACTATTTTGTGTATTATATTAAGACGTTATATTAAAAGTTTGTTCTTTCAGTATTGTTGTAACGTCATTATTTCCGCCCAAAGAAATCATAATAAATCGGTCGATTAATTGGTATCTGCTTTTTTGGTCTTCCAATAATCGTTAATCGGTATCTGCCTTGAAAAATCATACTCGGTCGACCTCTGATAATTACCAGCCAAATCTTTTATGTTTTGAAAATAATTTATAATTTTATTGGACAGACTAACTATTACTTCACGCTGGGTGGAATTCCAGCGTAATTCAACCGGCGCAGTGGCAGCAGGCTGGGGCAAGACAGGACTATTACCCACAAGAATAAGCTTAGCTCTCCCATCGTTTGAATGGTGGCCAACCCTCCCTTTCTCTTGCCTGACGTGCTTGAAAACATATTTTAGAAACAGTATGGGAGATGCTCAAAACCGTAATGATGTGCAGTTCGAACAATAAGTCACTACACCTTTTATTGGTGACTTGTTCAATTATGTCGTTAATTTAATATAATTTTGTTATAAGCTACTCCTCCAGCCCAATACTCAAACAACAACGGCTGTTTGTCTTACATTTTCTAAATTAAATAGATCAAGCTGCTCCTATAGCATCAAAAACACACTTTTAATGTAATAATTGATGCAGCTATTATGAACAAATTATTTTGATCTTTATTTATTGTCTAATGCCAACACAGGACACCAGGCACATCACCAGACTTTAAAAACTTTTGGGGATCAGACAACCTTTGGCTGGGGGGATTACACGTGTTACAAAAGCTATATTTAAGACAATACATATCACCATCATGTCGTTCCTTGGAAAATATATAGCCTAGCCTATAGATTATATTCTATATGGAATGGCACATATTCTCCACAGAGTTCTCTCTTAACGCATCAGATCCGAATTTAAAATATACAGCGGAGAGATCTAGAAAGGATACTGACTTTTTAGACATTACCATTGATAAAAACGTTGATATTTTGGAAACTATATCATCTATCTCAAGCCGCAGAGTATAACACACTTTTACGGGTAGACAGTAATAATCATAGACACCTCATACAGAATATACCAGTTGGTCAACTCCTTAGGCTTACAATGTAACTGCAGTTACGAATACTAAAGTGTTTTATTAACGGAAAACCGGGAACGAATACAAAATTCATAGTTTTATTAATTGTAGCATGGTATTCACCCGCCTGTGCCGTTATTATTCTTACGGTGAAAGATTTGCTATTTGCACAGCAGACTTCATTTTGACTGTAAAATATACATTAGCTGTTTTAGAAACAAGATGTTCATTTAATTTACTGTCACTTCATTATAGACGTGTAAACCATTGTTGAATTATTATAGAGACCATCGGAATTCGAACAGTATAGGCTAAACCCTTTAGCGAAGCTAGGGTCTCAGCAGACTTTATTTTTATTTTTTGTCGTAAAAGATTAAATAAAACTATTTTATGGTAAAAAAACGAATTGGCTTAGTGCTAGGGGCACTATTCAGTATGATCATACAAAACGAGTGTATGCATGTGTGTCATACCTTTTACATACACTATTGTGCACATTGCTCAAAGGTTCGGAATCATAATGAGTTTGTTTAAATTACGTTACCTATATGCCTTCCTAAAAACGGTTGGATGAATACTGTATATGTCACCCAGATTGACATAAAAGCCCACCAGTAGAATAGTACAGTAGGCTATATGAATCAAACAGCATTCCACTCATTTTGCGGGTGATAATAAGCGGAAAATATGCTTCTAAATATATGACTCCATGAGGTTGGAATACAATTTATTCAGCAGGACAAATATCATGGCATTTATTTAGGCTAAATTATGACGATATTATGGATTAGTTGCCTATTATTATTTGTTGAAAATATTCATTTGAAGAACAGCATATTTCTCAATGCAATACACTTCTTTAGCAGAGTTTTACTTTTTACCGGTGACGCGAGTAACAATCATGCGCTCATCATTTTACACTACATGACACCTTCTGTCAAGCTCTGTAGCATTGTAGCTTGTGTTTCCCGCAGGTAATTAGGGATGTGTTGATAGGCAAATCGTAGAGACTGTGCACCAGCACTGAAGCTAAGAACAAGGGGTATTTATCAATTGAGATGTCCTACCGGTGCTGGTGTGCATAAAATGTTCACAGGATCGTTTGATTAATCCCACTTTTTTGCATAGGCGCATTCTTAATTCTCTTCGTAAGTACAAATGTAGGATTTTTTAAACATAAGCTTGATAATATATACCAACACTAGTTAGTGATTTTTTTCACCAATGAGACTGGACTACTCAGACAAGAAAAGAAAATTAATTAAATGTATAGGCTAGTGTTGCACGGTGCACCGATACTTCAAAAGTATCGCGATTCTCAGAGATTTAAAACGTCATGATTCCTAAATTTATTAGTATCGGTACTTTTAAGAATGACCAAGTTCCAGATTTGTAAGAGACGTATTTCATGTTGGTGTGTGCGCAACGCACGCTTCCAGTGCCTCCCTATGGACGTCTGTGTTTTTTCTCCTCACGCACGCAGCATAGAAGCTGCAGCTGTCACGTGACAAACAAACACTACAGCGAGATGGCTGCATGTGCGAGCACAAGTGTACAAGTGCTACTATGGTCGCCAGTCCACAACTAGTAGAAAAAGATGACGCGAGGAGTGAAATATGGAAGTACTTTGCCTACCTTGCTGACAGTGAGGGCATAAGCTACCTATAAGTGGAGACCTGTTTGTCGTCAGTGCTACAAAAGCAAATGCAAACAAAGTGAGCCAACGCCTCAAACCTGGCGAAACACTTGGCCGACAAGCACCCTGAATTGTACAAGGAGTTTAAAGACCAACAGGTTAGTATGTGAAAGATAACATGATCACGTTCATGCCCTTAAATCAAATGAGTCACTATTTTGCACCACCGTAGTTTGACGAGGCTATCTAGAGAAATAGTAGGCTTACTATGGGCATTATCCTCATGGCTAACCAATAGCCTGCCTAAAATCTAAAATCTGCTATTTCTTAGATGTTGATCAGCCAATTCAATTTTAGAAAAGTAAATATTACATATCCAGAAGAACATAATTTACATTGCAGTTCAAGAATGTGTAATAGTATTTATTACATATGTCAATGGTTTACTTCTTCATAGCTAACGTGAAACGCAAACGCAATACGTTTGTCTTCGAATTTGCCCTAAGCATTGCAGACGTTTTGTG
Source organism: Umbra pygmaea (assembly GCA_016801145.1). Classification (NCBI taxonomy): domain Eukaryota; kingdom Metazoa; phylum Chordata; class Actinopteri; order Esociformes; family Umbridae; genus Umbra; species Umbra pygmaea. The sequence goes on along the minus strand of JACXGM010027669.1, from coordinate 514 downwards.
TAAGATGAGAATGTCTGTTTGAAGCATAGATTGCATAATTAAGGTTTGAATTGACTTTCTCCAAAACAGGGAATGACCTAATCATTATAATATTAATCATATAACCAGAAGTGTTGCAAACTACTGATATTTGCCTTTCCTTCCTGAAGGTGGCTTTCATAGGCCAGGTTCGGGGGCGTTCCACATGCCGTTTTCTACAGTTAGCTACAGTATGCACCGAATAGCTTAATATCTTGCATCCTTTGTTCGTTCCTGTACTTAAATGTGCACATTTCCTTGAGGATTCTAATATTTTTTACCTATAATTTTACAAATATTAAAGGTACAATATGTAATATCAATCAAAACAATAACAAAATACATACTTTGCATTGAAAGAAAACATCACTATACATATATTATATATATTTCTTAGTTGTGTACTTACATTATCCTAAATGTTTCCACCAACTTTCAAATCCAGATAAATTTGTAATTTAATTTGAAGACACGGGACGTTTCTTTTTGTCGCCCG
>JACXGM010027668.1:0-14389 GCA_016801145.1 Umbra pygmaea | reverse complement strand
CAATTTTAAAAACAAATATGTATAACTTTCTAGCGTCAGCTCTACAGAGGTGTGCTGTTGAATTGCCCATATTCTGTATCGGTGTGTTCAAACGGGGACGGGCACTAAATTCGCTTAGAATTCTGGGAGTTGTGGTAACTCAAGTTTAGACAGATACAGAAGCCCCCCAGTGGATGCGAAAGGAACTGAAATATACTATTGGCTTTTCTCTGATATATTGAAAAAAACAGACGTGTATATGCCATAAATCATCTATGGTAACGTTTGTAAATGGTATACTATGAAACTGATTTACTGTGGAACACTCCTTTAAGACTACAACATAACTGCAGTACAGCAGTTAGCAAAATACTTTAGTATTTGTACTAGCTAATAACCAGTACAGAATACTAAATTAATAGTTTTATTAATTATAGCCTGTTAATGACAGCTCCTACATAATATACATGGAAGTCTGCCCGTATTCATAACGTTTCGTTTCCAGACAAGATTGCACAATGTGGCTTTTGATGGATGTATATAAATGTTCAGAAACAAAATTCAAAGAAACACGCTTGCAATGCAAAACTGCACAGATGTTGGATTGACTGCGTTAATCATATGTCGTCAGTAAAGTAGCTATAGCAGGCTGATTAATGTTGACAGTAAGGCCTGTATCACGTAAACATTTGAATTGCATAAAAAATGCATCACTTAAGCAAACTGGCTAACTTTGCAGTGAAAGCTCGGCTTTCAGCCTTGTGGCTTTCTACACTGCTGAGGTGTGCGGTTATTCCCTGGCAACGCACAGACTGTTGTATGTTAATGCTTACATACTTAAACCTACCTACCACACCAAGGCCTTTCATTTCACCATGTTGCCATTTCCACCCAGATTGACCTAGAGTGCTACATTTTTATTTACCATTGTGTACAGAATACAAGATTGAAAGTGTTTTTGTATGTGTTACATATTATTTAACATTTAATGATTGATTGAATTCTGGCTAGTAGCATGTATATGGACTAAGCTATGAAATTTAGCAACAACTTTAGCTATACTTCAGAGGTTAAAAATAGGATATTACCTGAGGTATTGTCTGTCACCCAAGTCAAATTTTGCAATTTGTAACTTTTCACAGACTATTTTGATGCATCACCTTTTAAAAATAATGAAAATGACCTACATAAAATTGTGTGACAATCGGTGAATGTCTAGCTGAAAGATTACTGTTGTTTTTCAGTGAATGTCAATTTTGAACTATTTATTCCTCCAACTGCTAGTGTCCCATAAAAGGGGTGGCTGTTAATAGACGGATATTACCTACAATTGATGCTCTATTAAGACACGTTAAAATTGCCATTCATGCAATTGGACATTGAATGTATTTATATGACAGACTGACATTTCAGTTATACACTGTTATAAAAAAGTGATTTGATGGCAGAGAAGCCATCAACTTGAGGGTTTTGTGTTAACACCTGAAAAGCTATGGAAATTTTATTACAGCAAGGAAAATGAGAAACTTTATGAAGAGAAGAGCAAGAACAAACCTGGCAATAAGTGTTTCTTAAAAAAAGAGGGATGAAGAAAACCTTAATGGATATATAAGCACATAAATACTGGAAGTAGTTTATTATAGGTGGTGGACATTATGGTTTGTCTCTATGGATCCTCACATTACCGATGTGAAACTGGAGACACCGACTGCGGTCAATAAAATATTGGAATGCAACTTCTTTCTCTGGGTTTCAGATTCCTATCTTTCTCTCTACAGCCATGTCAAGATAGACTCTCTCCTTCCCCGACTTCACACACCCTCTCTATTGTACTATCCATCTTTGCCTTGAACCTGGTTGGGGATCAGGCATTTGATCAATACATGCCACTAAACAAATCGGCAATAATAAAAGCATTACAGGTTTGAGTAGGATAGAAGACTCAGTTGTAATGGATTTGAGAGATCTGCTCAATCCTTTCTACTCGTTTTTGCTCTCTTCTGTTGTCTAGGGTGAGAGAGATATAAAGGAACAGAGAGAGGTTCCAAATGAAAAGTTTGCCCCTAGAGGGAATAGGGACAAAAACAGATAGAAATAGAAAATACAGAAAAGTAGTGTGCTGGAGAGACACAGATCAAGAGTGAGGAGTGTGAGAGCAAGAATGAGTGAGGGAGCAGAAAGGAGTGAAGGCATTTTGCTTCTCTGTAGATAGACAGAGAAAGGGGCAGAAGAAAGCTGTGTAGCTGGATCCTATGCTGTGATACTCTGTGATAATGAACAAGCAGAGTCTGTGAGCAGGTAGAGACCTGTCTTAGCATTCTGGAAGCTCCTCTCTATATATATTTCATTGGCTTGACTTTTAGATTCAGACGGGCGGCTCAATACAGGCACTCATCTTTATTTCATTTTAGGATGTTTTTAATTTTGACCAGCCAAAGATGGAGATTGTTTTTATTTCATTTTTTTCATTCCATCTATTCCTGCCCCTTATCCTTTAATCCTTGCCACCTCTGCAAACTGAATCTATGATAAAACTGTATGTTTACATTTTTCAGTGAAATGGAATGAAACATGCCTATTATAATAATCGAAATGGTGCTTTGCCTTTGTTATTAAACTGCAGGTATATTACATACAGGACTGGAGACCTAATTTCATTCAACACAGAACAAAAGTATTGCGTAATTGGTCAGATGCTTAATTAAGTTCTTGTAAATATGAAATGTAGTTTGCAGAGCTGGATAAAACAGATCGTAATGTAGCCTCCAATGAAGGAGAAACCAGGTGAGTGGTATCATGGAGATGTAGTCCCGGAAGGCTGAACACCAGGTAGGTAATGGCGGTGAGACCAGGTGAAAGGTGTCCTGGAGATGTAGCCCCAGATAGTTGAACCACGGGTAGATTTCTCACTGGAGATAAACAACTGGAGTTCTCGGAAGGCAGGTTAGAAGTGAGGGATTCGGATTATCGACATTGGCAGGTACTGGAAGTGAAGGCACGGAGAACCAGAGTTAGACAAGTAACAGTTTGTAACCATAATGGCACAGCACACAGACTGGCAATATAAAAGGAAGGAAGTAATAAACGGCACAAATCTCAGACTGGCTTGGTACAAGAGTAGCTTGAGACTTCACGTACTTGGTAGTACAGTTCTGGCAAGGACTGATCGCTGTCACCTCCCTAATAATGGGAGAGAAGCAATCAGGGAGTCCAGCAGGCGGTGGACGGTGTAAGCCGGGCCACCATCTATGAGACGAGGTGGAGGCGGATGAGGAGGAGGGGGCAACAAAGGACACAAACGGAGAGGCTTGAGACAATACACATGGAAGACAGGCTGGATCTTCATGGATGGGGCAGACAGAGCTTGACAGACACTTAGTTAATGACACGATCGATGACAAAAGGGCCAAGGAAATGAGACGAGTTTCTTGGACAAACCTTGTCGGCAGGAGCAGGGACGCAGCAACAATTTGCCTGCCACTGGTAAACCTCTGTGTTCGTCAGTAATGCCCTCCGTGTCCAGTGCCAGGTCTGGTGGCACCGGCGGATATGGTGCTACATGGAGGACACCGCCAGGTCTTTCTCATGGTCAGGAAACAGGAGAGTCTGGTAGCTATACAGGCACTAAAATGGAGACAAGCCTGTGGCAAAGGTAGGAAGGGTGCTATGCGCATATGCTACCGAGGGTAGATGAGAGGATCAGGTGGTGGGGTCAAGCAATGGAGGGTTGCCTCCATATTCTGATTTGCCCTTTCTGCCTGGCCATTCAACTGGGGGTGGTACCCGGAGGAGAGGCTGACCGTTGCTCTGATGGCTTGGCAGAAGTACTTTCATACACCTGAGATGAACAGCGGGCCACAGTCGGACACAACGTCAGTCGGAAGGCCGTGGTGTTGGAAAACCTCCATGACCAAAAGATCGGCCATCTCCTTGGCAGAAGGGAGCTTGGGCAAAGGCAGGTAATATACACATTTGGTAAAGTGGTCAACAATGAGGATTACCAGTGAGGATTATCATATTCCCATCAGAAGGAGGCAGGCCCATGACAAACTCTAAGGACAGACGAGACCAAGGGCGACGTGGGATAGGTAATGGGTGGTGTTGACCGTAGCTGGGGTGGTTGAAACCCTTATTCGAAGAACAAACAAAATAGGCAGAGACATAGGAAGAGACATCAGCCTTCATTTTGGGCCACCAAAACCTTCTAGCAAGGAGAGCCATGGTGCGGGCAATACCTGGGAGACAGGCTAGGTTGGAGGCATGTGCCCACTTGAGAACAGACGATCTGATCAATTTTAAGAGAAAAGACTGTAACTAACAAAAATCTAAACTCCTCTGTCTCATGTTATGTGTAAGTCTATGCTCCAAATTGAATAGATGGTAACACATTTATGCCACAATCGTGATCTTTCCAAAGCACTGGACTAATGCTGCTCATTAAACTCATGCATAAACTTGTTTCATGACAGATCCACAGTTCCATTTATAGTTACATTTCATCCGGTCAGAGATTGTAGTATACCTGTACAGAGCTTTAAGGATAAGACTATTTTCTAATAATGATCCTAAAATCTTGATTAAAAAAGCTCAACTTTAGATAACATAGCAATATCGAAAGTATGATATCGTCATAATAGATTATACAAAATCTGCTTTTAGTAGCATCCTGCATAGTGTCTCTTCACTCTTCTCTCCTTCCCTCTTGCCTACACTCTCCCCGTTACATGCAGTCATCACCACCTTGTACTGCATGATTTTGCCTACCATAACCACTGAGCCACTGTGGCCTTGTATTTCCACATCACCTTCAGCTCGGAGTGGCAATGTTATTACTTTTTTTTAAAGTTGATTAGCCCTTAGTTTATTTTTCTCTCTTCTACTCTCTATCTTCCTATTTTTTATGTATTTATTCATTTTACCTTCATTTATACAGCTGAGACAAGTGTCTCTATTACATATGTGCCCTATAATAAAGCCTCAAATAAAAAACATCTAAACAGAATAAAAAGTAAATCATGTAATAAATGATAGAAAGTACAACACTTGCATATTAAATATACAAATGAAGAGAAACATTTTGAGTTAACTCTAAGAAGGTCCTGTAATGTCTTCCCTAGGATCTGGTTGATTTTATTTTTATTCAAACTTTATTTAACCAGGTGGGCATGTTGAGAACTATTTCTCATTTGTAACGGTGACATGGCCAAGATAAAGCAAAGATAAAGCAAAGAGTGTGCAAGATGACACAAAGTTACACATTAATTACACAAATGAAACATGAATTACACGGGGGAATAAAAATACAAACAAAAAATAATTTGCAGAACTTCAGAGTAAACAATGTAGGTATATGTTGTGATGATTCCCCATGTTCCTCTGTGTTACCCTTAGTTTATTAATTTATTGTGTCTGTATATTGTGTTTAGTTATTCATGGTTTTCCCCAGTGTTCCACTGTCCTCTATGTCTACACCACGTTCCAAATTATAATGCAAATTGGATTTAAGTGTCATAAACATTAAATAATTAGTTTTTCAATCAAACTCATGGATGGTATTGTGTCTCTGGGCTCCTTGGATCAATGAAATCAATCTCAGATACCTGTGATAATTAGTTTGCCAGGTCAGCCCAATTAAAAGAAAATTACTTAAGAAGGATGTTCCACATTATTAAGCAGGCCACATGTTTCAAACTATATGTGAAAGAAAAACGATCTCTCTGCTGCGGAAAAGCATTAAATAGTGCAATGTGTTGGACAAGGTATGAAAACATTAGATATTTAACGAAAACGTAAGCATGATCATCGTACTGTGAAGTCATTTGTGGCTGATTCATATCAGATGGGTTTCTGCAGAAAGATGCATAATGAGGACGGTTACTGCCAGACAAACTCATCGGATTAAGAGAGCATCTTTTAAAATGCCATTCCAAATCAGCAAACAGGTATTTGAAGCTGCTGGTGCCTCTGGAGTCCCGCAAACCTTAAGGTGTAGGATCCTCCAGAGGCTTGCAGTTGTGCATAAACCTGCTATTCGGCCACCCCTAACCAATGCTCACAAGCAGAAAAGGTTGCAGTGGGTCCAGAAATACATGAAGACCAGTTTTCTAACAGTCTTGTTTAATGATGAGTGCCGTGCAACCCTGGATGGTCCAGATGGATGGAGTAGTGGATGATTGGTGGATGGCCATCATGACCGAATAAGGCTGCGACATTAGCAAGGAGGTGGCGGAGTCATGTTTTGGGCAAGAATCATGGGGAGAGAGCTGGTAGGCCCTTTTAGGGGTGGTAGAGAGCTAGTGGGCCTCTTTAGGGTCCCTGAAAGTGTGAAAATGGAAGTCGGGTACCCAGGTATGTCCATGCCAGGCAGGGTCATACATGGGTAATCAGTCCTCCAAGTCCAGTATTCAGGTAGCTTGGTGTTCAGGCAAGGTCATACATGGCAAGGAACAGCTGAGGTACGGAAACAGAATCCAAAATCGTAATACACAAAAGGCACAATATCATCATTCACAGGAAAGCGGATAGGCAGAAAAAAATGCTTGGCAGAATCTCAAGGAAACCATACCTCACAATGAGGCATCAGTTTGACTGGCTTTTTTGTGTGGGTAAATGATGTACTGGTGTTTAATATTCAGGTGATTTCTCTCTTAGTTGTCTGCTGCATTCATGTGAACCAGGTTGTTGTACCGTTCCAGTCTCTGATATACTGTAGTCTGCTGTTCCTGCCTGAGCGGGCATGATACTAGCAAAGTATATAGAATTTCTGTCTGACCACTTTATTCCATGGTACAAAAACAAGAACCCTGCCTTCCGTAGCAAAACCATTTTCATGCATAACAATGCACCATCTCATGCTGCAAAGAATACCTCTGTGTCATTTTATTTTTATTTCCCCTTTATTTAACCAGGTTAATCGATTGAGAACAAGTTAATCGATTGAGAACAGGTCTCGCGACCTGCCCAAGATAAGGCGCAAGGTGCAAGGCAACAATAAATTACACATAAATTACAAACATTCAGGTCTACAGTTACACATATAAATGGTATTAGGTTAGATTAAAAAATACTGTACATTCAGTGCAAATATGGTCTTAAATAGAGAGGTAGATTATTGGAATATAAAGTGACAGTACAAGAGAAATAACACTAGGATAGGTAACATGATGAACATGGCTGAAAATGGTAATGTGCAAATTATACAAAGAGACCTGTGCAGTTGATTATGTGTAATATGCATTAAGCCTTTGATGAGTACACTAGGGCATAAACAGGCAAAGAGAGTAGGTATTTGTAATTTTTGACATATGCTCAGACCCATGCAGAGTGGTAATGCATGTTGGGCAGGCAGGTGTAGATTGAGACCGGGTGAAGATCATACATTTGGTTTTACCAGAGTTTAACAACAGTTGGAGGCTACAGAAGGGAAGTTGTATGTCGTCAAGCTCTTTTGAAGGTTTTCTAACACAGTTTCCAACGTAGGGCCAAATGTATATAAAATGGTGTCATCTGCTTAGAGATGGATAAGCGAGTTGCCTGCAGCAAGAGCAACATCATTGAAGTATACAGAAAATAAAGTTGGCTTGAGGATCAAACCCTGAGGCACGTTGGAAACTGTGTTAGAAATCCTTCAAAAGAGCTTGACGACATACAACTTTCCTTCTGTATTAATTCAGCAGACATTTTTAGGATGAAAGCTTCAAGATTAAGTCCAGCTGATTTGTATGGGTCAAGGTTATGCAGTTCTCTCAAAGCATATTTGATCTGGATTTTGGCAAATGAGAATTGTGGGGGGCAAAGGCCAGATGCAGAAGTTGTTGGTCCAGGTGGAAGAGGCTAGATGGAACGCATGGCCTGCCATATCATAGACGTTCTCTATAATAGTAGAATTGTTGGTGGTGACCTAGCTTGAGAGCAATGGGCAGGTGGGCAGAGGTGTTCTTCTTTCCATTGATTTAACTTTGTCCCAGAACGTTATATAGTTGGTACTGCAGGAAGCAAATCTATGTTTGAAAAACCCTTAGCTTCCTCAACTGCCTGTGTGTACCAGTTTCTAGTTTCCTTAATCTCTTAAGGCTTGCCCCTTAATTGTCAAATTCTGCCTAAAAACATACCCAAAGTTAGTCTCTTGTTACACTGGACCTGAAGCAAGTAGATTCATATGGTTGATATTTTTAAAAAGGAAAGACTTTGAATTTTTTGGATACGTGAAATGTATTTCAAATAATGGCACACAGTGAATATGGCACAAGAAAAGGCATAATATCTTTCCATTTTTTATTTTCCTACATCCTCTTTGATAGACAACTACACAGACATATCTTGAGATAGGGTCCTGGAAACACTTCTAATCATGTCACACACCGGATGACAACATAGGTCTAAAACTTTAGAATGATAGAGTAAACAGCCAATCAGCTATAGCATTATTTGAAAAAGTATATTTCCACAAAAAACGCAACGTGATGACGTTTTATCCGGTTCTTTAGACAGATCAACATATGTGTTTTATAAAATATCTCTGGTGTAGTTAGGTTAAAATTGGTGATCTTGCTCATTTTTAACATCTGTTTCAAAAGGATTCAGAAATCATAGAGGGTAGCAGTACGCTTCAAATGCGTCTTTTTTTCGGAAGCGTGTCCCATGATTTATAAACAACGCACCTGTGGTTAGTTTCAGAATAGATGCTTGTACATGGACGGTAATGAATTAGTAATTTCCATACAACAAGATGGATTATACCTGGGAAAAATATGCTCTGTCATTACTGGGACTCTTCGATGGTGAAAAAGAAAGATTTTCAACTGTAAGTGCTATTCGATTTGTAAATTATGTTATTTTCTCTGTGGTTTACTATATTGCTAAGTAGCTGCTAGGGACCAGCACCAGGGACATACCTCACATTATGCCATGTTATGTTATGGTTGTTATAGCTATTGTAAAACGGAGACATTTGCTAGATCCTTGAGTTTTTAAGCTTTGTAAAGATATAAGACATGTGATTATAACCTAAACAGTTTGGTTGTGAGCCATATTTCTAATCAACATTCCAATTTATTTGAAGTGCAAAAACGGCCAGCTGAGTGTACAAGCTAATAGCTTTTGTTACTGGCTATGTACGTCACATTATGACTAATAATTATCTTGTTGCTTTTAATGGAGACATTTGCTACATTCCTGATTTTTTAAGCTTTGTAAAGGTATGGGACATGTATATATTACCTAAAAATTGGACTTGTGTACTGTGATTCTAGTCCAGTTTTTTTTAAATACCCCGCCGGCAGGATACTGAGCCTTAAGAGGTTACAGAGCTACAGATCATGTCGGTTATTAGAGGCTAGTGGAGTCCGCCACAGAATGTTTTTGTGCTTGCTGAGGGCAGTCAGTTCTGGAGTGAACCAGGGACTATATCTGCTCTTTGTATTAAACTTTTTGAAAGGAGCATGCTTGTTCAGGATGTCAATGAACTTATTCTTAAAGAAGGACCAGGCATTCTCCACAGATGGTATGAGGTCAATATCCTTCCAGGATTCCTGGGCCAGATCAATTCAAAGGTCAAAGTCAAAGTTGTTTATTTGTCATGTGCATCGGATAACATCACATCATCCAATGCAGAGAAATTCTTTTGACAAGGCTCGACACATCTACACAGAGGGCTTAAATAGGTTATATACAATATAAAGAAATTAGAAATTAGAAAAGCCTGTTCGCTGAAATGCTTTAATGAGAGTTTGATGGTGATGAGGGGAGGCCTATAAACTGAGGACCCATTACAGACACAGACAATGAGGCAGTGATCACTCAGATCCTGACTGAAAACTGTGGGGATGTATTTTGAGGGCTTGTTAATCAGGGCAATATCAATGAGGGGGCCTTTGTTTACAGATTTTTGGTTGTATCTGGTTGGTTCATTGATCATTTGTGTGAGGTTAAGGGCATCCAGCTTAGACAGTAAATATGTTCAGGCATTTAACATCCTAATAGTAAGATCTCCGAGGATAAATGAGGGGTGATCAGATCACATAGGGTGTCTAGAGCACAACTGGGGGCTGAAGGGGGTCTGTAACAAGCAGCTACAGTAAGTGACTTGTCTTTGGAAAAGTTGATTTTTTTTAGAGTGGATTCTTTAAAGCTCAAACATTTTTGGCACAGACCTGGATATAATAATGGAGCATTGTAGATTTTCTCTACAATAGAGTCCAACTCCGCCCCCTTTTGGAGTTCTGTCTTGATGGCAGTTGTTATAGTTTGGGATAGATATTTCAGATTTTTTTTGTGGATTTCCTAACCCAGGATTCTGACACAGCTAAGATGTGTCCCTCCCGGCAAAGCACTGCTATGGTGCAGCTGCTAATCTGGTGTATAGCTGCTAATCTGCTAGTTAGCTGCTAATGCTAGGCCCGATGTCTGGGACAAATGTCTGGGACAAAGGCAAGCCAGGCTAACACAGACTGGTAGAATGCTCACAGTGACCTCATCGTGTGGAAAATCCTGCCGTAATCGGAGCACATCTGATGATTACGTTGACTTGGTTTGGGTGTGGGTGTCTTAGTCATCAGCGATAGCAGATGCCCTGGTGCTGGATCCCTTCATCGGTTCAGCAGAGAGGTAAGACAAGCGCAGGTTTAGATGGTACTAATCCCAGGCTGTATTGGTAAAGAGTAATCCGGAAGATGAGGTATAAATGTGTAATCCAATAGGTACAGTAGTCTGTTGTGCACAATGTTGAAAGGGGGGTTGGAATACAGGCTGGCTAGCCGGGATGTGTGGGATAAAATATGATTTTAGCCATGTTTGGTATTGATTAGCCAGTTAACAAAAGCTGGTTAACTAGCTATCTACCGGAGAGCCCTGGAATGGTGAGAAAATAGCAGATTCTACTCACGGAGTGACCGGAGAGTAAGCATCAATTCCTATAGATGTAACGTACTACAAAAACATATACAAAACTTTTGACTAACCAAGACTAAAACAATAAGATTATATACAGATGTCATTGGATAAGTTGTGGAAAAGCGGCGGAGCAGTACCATGTTATACCGAGGCACACTTCAGACAAGTGAATTACATTTTGGTGGCAGTTTAAAAAAAAACAACAACAAAAGGCCACCAGGTGGCTACAGGGTGCACATTCATCCAAAGAATTTCCCTTAAAATAATCTCTAGTGTACAATGTGTTTATCATTAAAACAACTACTGTCCTACAACATAATTGTCTCATCTAAACTGCCTACTGTATATTTAAAATACCTTACCATTTACGAAATCCTACACAGTCTAAACAGTTAAACTCAACTCCAGCGAAAACATGAACAGTTCAGATGGACTTAATGGTGTAATGGAAACGACTAAAGTCCATCAACCGGGCAGATGGTTCGATTCCAGGGCGTGACAAACTTATATTTATGTTGTTACAGTATATTAATCATACAATGTTTGTTTTTATTTTTATTAGAGATCGCTGTTGTTCATTTTATTCACCTAAAAGTAGTAATGGATACATCTATAAATCATACACTGTTTGTTACTGCTTTCATAAACTACTGTAGTAATGGGAATATCATAAACTAGTTATGGGTATAGTACATCTATTACTGATTGTAATAATTTGATTTAAAGGAATTGTGGCCAGATCGAATTTGATAACTATTTTGTGTAGGTAAAGATTATCTTACAATGGGGCAAAAAAGTATTTAGTCAGTCACCAATTGTGCAATATCTTCCACTTAAAAAGATGAGAGGCCTGTCATTTTCATTGCAGATCCACTTCAACTATGGGAGACAAAATGAGAATAAAAATCCAAAAAATCATATTGTAGGATTTTTTTAATGAATTTATTGGTAAATTATGGTGGAAAATAAGTTTTTGGTCAATAACAAAAGTTAATCTCAATACTTTGTTATATACCCTTTGTTGGCAATGACAGAGGTAAAAGGTTTTCTGTAAATCTTCACAAGGTTTTCACACACTGTTGCTGGTATTTTGGCCCTTTCCTCAATGCAGATCTCTTCTAGAGCAGTGATTTTTTATGGGGTTGAGATCTGGTGACTGGCTGGGCCATTTCAGGACCTTAAAATGCTTCTTACGATGCTACTCCTTTGTTGCCCGAGTGGTGTGTTTGGGGTCATTGTCATGCTGAAAGACCCAGCCATGTTTCATATTCAATGCCCTTGCTGGTGGAAGGAGGTTTTCACTCAAAATCTCATGATACATGACCCCATTCATGCTTTCCTTTACACGGATCAGTTGTCCTTGTCCCTTTGCCGAATAAACAGGCCCAGAGCATGATGTTTCCACCCCCATGCTTCAGAGTAGGTATGGTGCTCTTTGGATGCAACTCAGCATTCTTTCTCCTCCAAACACGACGAGTTGAGTTTAATTTTATCTGACCATATGACATTCTCCAAATCCTCTTCTGGAACATCCAAATGCTCTCTAGCAAACCTCAGATGGGCCTGGACATGTACTGGCTTAAGCAGGGGGACACGTCTGGCACTGCAGGATTTGAGTCCTTGGCGGCGTAGTGTGTTACTGATGGTAGCCTCTGTTACATTGGTATCAGCTCTCTGCAGGTTATTCACTAGGTCCCTCCATGTGGTTCTGGGATTTTTGCTCACCGTTCTTGTGATCATTTTGACCCCACAGGGTGAGATCTTGCATGGAGCCCCGGATCGAGGGAGATTATCAGTGGTCTTGTACACCAAACATGTGGAAGAAGGTGCTCTGGTCAGATGAAACCAAAATCGAACTTTTTTGGCAACAATGCAAAACGTTATGTTTGGCGTAAAAGCAACACAGCTCATCACCCTGAACACATCATCCCCACTGTCAAACATGGAGGTGGCAGCATCATGGTTTGGGCCTGCTTCTCTTCAGCAGGGACAGGGAAGATGGCTAAAATTGATGGGAAGATGGATGGAGCCAAATACAGGACTATTCTGGAAGAATGGAGTCTGCAAAAGACCTGAGACTGGGACGGAGATTTGTCTTCCAACAAGACAATGATCCAAAACATAAAGCAAAATCTACAATGGAATGGTTCACAAATAAACATATGTTAGAATGGCCAAGTCACAGTCCAGACCTGATTCCAATCCAGAATCTGTGGAAAGAACTGAAAACTGCTGTTCACAAACGCTCTCTATCCAACCTCACTGAGCTCGAGCTGTTTTTCAAGGAGGAATGGGCGAAAATTTCAGTCTCTCGATGTGCAAAACTGATAGAGACATACCCCAAGCGACTTACAGCTGTAATCGCAGCAAAAAAGGTGGCGCTACAAAGTATTAACTTAAGTGGGCTTAATAAGTTTGCACACCCAATTTTTCAGTTTTTTATTTGTTAAAAAAGTTTGAAATATCCAATAAATTTCGTTCCACTTAATGATTGTGTCCCACTTGTTGTTGATTCTTCACAAAAAATTACAGTTTCATATCTTTATGTTTGAAGCCTGAAATGTGGCAAAAGTTCAAGGGGGCTAATACTTTCGCAAGGCACTGTATCAGTGGTGGGTCATTGAAAACGGACCAGGTGACCTGCCATCTGCGACTCCAGGTTGAGGGAGCTGTATCACCAAAGCAAGTAGCTTGAGACCAGCAGGAGAAGCAGGTTTCATGAGATTTTTTGTCCCTATCCCGATACCTGTCATTTACTCAGCATAAACATTAGCATTAGCAGTGAATAAAAAAACACTGCCAATTGACCTTTTTCCATGTCAGTGTCTGACATTTATTTAACTTTGTCTGTATTCACACTACTATGCACTCCTTTCACCTACCTAAAATCAAGTCACAAACTGAAAAAAATCTTATTTGATTTGGACAAATGGCTGAAGACAAAATTGCAATGAAAGAGTAGGTAAAAAGTAACAAGTGTAAAGAGTAAATATTTAAAAAAATGCTTCAGGATGAGTACAGAGTACAGCCCCCAGGAAGTAACTAGAAAAGTACTAGTTTCTCTGAAACTGTACTCTAACGTATTTGCATTACTTGTAACACCTTACTACCCACCCCTAAAAGAGATGATATTTATACTGTAGCTAGGGACCTGTTCCCTGTAAAGAGTTCTAATGTTAAGATCATTCAAATGTAGAGATTTTAATAAAAAAACATATACTAGGTTATACTTGGATTTATCAGAAGCCTGAGCATTTTGTAGCAATTGAATGTCAACTTTCAACTTTATTGTCACATAATTACAAGTATACACAAGTAATCAGTGAAATTAGCCATCAACCCGTCCAAACAACAACATCACCGGGTAGACAGGACAGGACAGGAAGACAGGAATAAAAAAAACAATACAGCATTACATGAGGAAAGATGAGGGGGAAAAAAAGAGACCCCCATATTATGCCCCTTCAGGGGTACAGTGTGGTAACCTGAAAAAAACACCTCGGCAGTGTAGCACATTTAA
>JACXGM010027667.1:0-14389 GCA_016801145.1 Umbra pygmaea | reverse complement strand
ACACACGCAGTCACAGAAACACACAGTCCAACACACGCAGTCACAGAAACACACAGTCCAACACACGCAGTCACAGAAACACACAGTCCAACACACGCAGTCACAGAAACACACAGTCCAACACACGCAGTCACAGAAACACACAGTCCAACACACGCAGTCACAGAAACACACAGTCCAACACACGCAGTCACAGAAATGCACACATACACACAAGCCCAAACACACACAAAAACCACAGTTGGAAATGTGCTGCATCTTCATGGGTGTTCTGGCTGCGTGTGACCGGGTCTCACCTGAAGGCTGTGATCCCTGACCGGAGGTGGTAGCGGCTCCAAGGAGAGGACGCATACAGTTCTGACAACTGACCAATGTTAAGCCACCCCAACATTGTTATGATGCCAACACAGCATTGAAATGCAATCCCAATGCCGAGAAAGCCAGTGGAAAAAAGAGAAAACAAACATGAGAATCTTTCAGATGAGCCCCATTCTAGTTCACTTCCCCTGATTAGGAAGGTTTAACAACCACAGAGTGAACAAAGCAACCACAGTCACCACTGTGTGTAGGTGTGTGTGTAAGTTTATGTATGTGTGTGTAGGTTGTGTATGTGTGTGTAGGTTGTGTATGTGTGTGTAGGTTGTGTATGTAGGTTGTGTATGTGTGTGTGGTGTGTGTAGGTGTGTTTCTGTATGTGTAGGTTTGTGTATGTGTGTGTCTAGGTGTGTAGGTAAGTGTGTAGGTATGTGTGTAGGTGTGTGTGTAGGTGTGTGTGTAGGTGTGTGTTTGTGCATGCAGTGCACACAGCCATGTGTGTGGATGTACAGTAATTGTGTGTATGTGTGCACACCCATGAGTATGTCTGTGGGTGTGTGTGTGGTTGGTTGGTTTTGGACAGCACAGAGCTCCATTGTGTCCATGTCTCATTGGAGCCAGGCATGTAGATGTATCCTCTGGGCGGGATGCATCTGTGGCCCCGTGTTTAATCAACCGAACAGGGTAACAGACACCTGCCCACCGCCCCACTAACTTCACCACTAGGTCTATTACAGTCCAATTACAGCAATTAATGAGACCTGGAAATACGTTCAACCCTATCAATGCACCTGGTTATCGATACTGTGTATATAACCAGTATCTCCTTCCCTTATCTTCCAGAACGCTGAGCTCTTCCTTTCCAGCTGTTCCTTTCTCTCAACCATTAATCCAGGTCCTTCAACTTTCCAACTGTCCGTTTGTCGGTCTGTCTGCCTGTCTGTCTGGTATGGAGGCAGTGAGGCACAGAGTGTCTGATTGTGTGAAAGACACAGACAATGTTTTTATTGAGGGCCTGCTCTTCCTCTCACTCTGGCTGCCTGGTTCCTGCTGCGATCACAAACGCTGGACTTGTCCTCACCACTGAAAAGGGCCCAGTCCCCCAGGGGCCTCCACCCTCAGAGCCCCAGGACTCACACACAAACCTGGGCTCCTGTTACACACTCGCTTTACATTCACCACTGAGATACAGAGGGAGAGGAAGGGTTTGGTGAAAGAGGGTGAGACAGCAGCCTGACGTAGTAGAATCAGCACCACTACTAACAATCTTCTTTAAAAGGCCACATAGATGGTTGGCATTCAGAATGATGCTTTAGAACAACGAAGGGAAACACTAGAGTTCTAGACTGGCTGTGTTCTAATCTAAAGTGACAATATGAGAAGCAACAGCAGAGGGTACACGCTTCATCTAAGAACATCAGAGGACTGGACAGAACTGAACGGGATCTGATAGGAAAGTTCAGAACAAGATAGTACAGGATAAGCAATCTCCTGTGGGCAGAGTCTGTATTATAAAGAGTCTGTATTATATACTGTGTATTAGACAGAGTCTGTACTATCTAGTCATTATTATAAACAGTCTATTATAAAGAGTCTGTAGTATATACAGTCTGTATTATATACAGTCTGTATTATAAAGAGTCTGCATTATATAGTCTGCATTATATAGTCTGTATTATATAGTCTGAAATATATATATATATATATATATATATATATATACATACATACACACACACACACACACACACACACACACACACACACACACACACACACACACAAGTGCTCGCAATCCACTAGTCTTGTGCAATGCATAGGGCAACCTGGTAAAACGAAGGAGAGGCCTAGGCAGGAGTCAAACCACAGTCCCCAGAATCTCCAGACACAGGATGAAGTGAGTGGAGGGAACAGCATCACCGACGTATTAAAGGAGATGAGGCTTCAAAGGGAGACCAAAGATAGACAGAATACAAGATCTGTTTCAAACACCAGCACAGTTGATGTTTAGAAAGAGCAAGTGAACTGGCCAACCGCTGCAGCAAGGAAGGAATGAGGAACATTCAACCATAACGTGGACCAGGTACTCGAGGCAGCCATCGCAGGGAACGTGGGGAAGAAGCTCAATCATCTGGAACATCGGGGTTGAGCGATTTGAAAAGGAGCTGAAAACTGGACCAAACCCCTGGTGAAAAGAAAACTGACAATTGCAGGAGATAGCTGCCCTAAGAGGTAATCTGCAGAGAAAGATAGGTTTTTCACAAAGCCTCATAGGATGAGAAATCAGCACTCACCAAAATCCGAAGAAATTTGAAGGAGCACATCAAAATCTTGCGCCGGTCTTAGCACCATCGCAGGGATAGAAGGCGATGGATGAAGGAAAGGGTGGACTTCACCAAGAATCCATTCAAATACCTGTCCAAACTTCTTGGCGACAAAAGATCAGGGCAGATAAAGCTACCAAGGAGGAGGTGGAGCAACAACTTCATCAAGTCCACAGCAACGCCAAAACGCAAGAAAGCATGGAGGAGATGGAGAAACTCATCAGACCATCTGAGCCAGCTATTCCATTTAGAGCAGAGAAACAAAGCTAGAAGGAAGTGAACGATTTCCTCAAGAAGCCCAGAGGAAAATCAATGGGCCAAACTGCATCACATTCATGGTGTACAAGTGCTATGAGAGGCTCAGGAGACATTTGTGAAGACATTTGTGTGTCCAGGATTGTTTCCAGTTTAAAATCAAAGATGATATAATCCCAACAGTCCAAGAGAAGCCAGTAAAGAAATTAGCCAACTGTTATAGAGCAGACCTCAATGGCAGGTAGAGTGTGAAAGAGATGCTTGAGCAGGCAGAAGCTTGGATGACATCTCTGGACAAGAGCGGCCTACCCAACAAGTACAAGGCCTAGAGATACCAACACGCGGTTCGTCTCAGATTGCTCTGGCCATTGCTTGTGTATGAGGTTCCTATTTCTAAGGCAGAAAGGTTAAAGGAAGATAAACTCTTACCTGAGGCGGTGTCTGCAAAGAGCTTCTGTTCAATCGGACTGTACAACACAGGCAGTAAGCTGCAAAGAGCTTCTGTTCAATCGGACTGTACAGCACAGGCAGTAAGCTGCAAAGAGCTTCTGTTCAATCGGACTGTACAACACAGGCAGTAAGCTGCAAAGAGCTTCTGTTCAATCGGACTGTACAGCACAGGCAGTAAGCTGCAAAGAGCTTCTGTTCAATCGGACTGTACAGCACAGGCAGTAAGCTGCAAATACCAGTAAAATTAAAGCAACAAAAACACTGCAGGCCAAGATGCTGCACGACAGCAGTGAGGAAAGAGTTTGCCAGGGAGACATCGGGGTCAGGACAGGTCGTAACTGGTCAGCCAGCAGAGCACTGAGGAAGGCGAATGACCACCTACAACATGTGATTTCATCGGACCATTGACCAGAGTAGGTTGGGTCTGGACTGTACCACCAGGGCAAGCTGGAAAAAAGCCAACCTGAAGGAGCACATGGCATGTTGCAAAAGGAAGTCTGCAGGACAGAGGAGGAGTCAAGGCTGTTGCCATGAACAAACAGGGCAGTTGGACAAGGTGGGACAGTGTGCAACATAGGACACTGACCTGGCAGGAAATCTGGTGCATGGAGGGGCACCGGATCAAGTTCCTGCTATGTTTGGTGTATGATGTTCTGCCAACCCCATCAAATCTACACACACGTAGGGGCTGGCAGAGAGCTCCAGTCCTCTCCTCATGTTGTTCAACCCTGGTGAATTGGAAATTCTTGTGGCAAGTTGGCTGCTGGTATTGAAAAAGTAAGGAAGAAGCCAAGACAACATTCTAAGGCCCCCTGGATTATCCATTTTCTCAGAGCAGGAGAGGTGGGTGTGGCAGAGACCAGGATCAGAAAGATCCTAGCTACAGCAAGCGACTGGGAGATGCAAGTAAACCTAAAGAAAGAGCTCAAATTCCCAGAGGAGTAATTAACACAGGCCTCAGACCAGATATTTTCCTTTTGGCTAGAAGCACCAAACAGATTGTGCTCATGAAGTTAACAGTGCCCTGGGAAGAGGAGATTGAGGAGGAACATTAGCGCAAGCGCAAAAAATACAGACATCATCCTCGGGTGCCAACCACACTGGTGGAAGGATTGGAACCTGCCAGTGGAAGTTGGCTGCAGGGGCTTCCCAGGGAAGTTGCTCTGGTAAAGTCTTGGGCTGCTGGGATTAGAAGAGATGGCTAGGAAGCGACTGGTAGCTGCCATTAGCAAGCAGAGAGAGGGGGCATCCTGTTGGGTTTAGATAAAGCGCAATGAGCAGTGGCAAAAACAATCTGGCAAAGGGCAATAACATCCGCAGTGAGTTGATTGGCGGACAGTGGGGGTACTCTTAGGATGCTGGGTCAACCGTCGAGCCCCTTGGAGATGTCATTGGCTTAATTAGATTAAACATTGATGAAAGGGGGTGCCCATTTGATCACCCACAGAAGCCACTCAACTCAGGCCCATGCCAGCAATGCTACTGGCTCAAAGATGGTGCAGGGGAGAGTATCTGTAAAGATGAGCCAGGTGCGATAACCTTATTGTATTTTGCATATCTGTATTATCTGTACCTAGTCTGTATTATATAGAGTCTGAATTATAAAAAAGTATGTATTATTTAGAGCATGTATTATCTAAAGTCTGTATTATATAGAGCCTGCATTATATAAAGTATGTATTTTATAGTATTATATATTCTGTATGCTATAGAGTCAGTATTATATTGTCTGTATTACAAAGGATTTGTATTATAGAGGCTTAACTTAGCTAAGTATCGTAGCATGCTACAAGGCACCTAGTTAAGTTGACTGCTTACCTTGAGTGTGTGCATTGTTTTCGTTTCCATAACCTCTCATTTACGATTTCGCTTATCCCTCCCTCTCACTGATTACAAGTGTCTTTATTGGTCTCCATGCACTGTAAACAATTGCTTTGATTGGCTTATGTTGCGTAAAGTGATTTAAATGACGCACATGTCTGACCTACACACATAGGTTCTCACATCTCCCCTGAGCTGGCTAAAGTGTGCCCGTCAAAAAAACAAGAATATTCGCCAATATTATTATTTTATTTGAAATGTGTTGTGGTTCGGAGAGAACAATCCCTTGGTCCAGACCCGGACTGGAGTCCGCTAATTGGTGATGGCTGGTCTAAATTATATAAAGTCTGTATTATATAGTGTGTATTACTGTATATAGTGTATGTATTATATCAAGTTTGTATTATATAGTCTGTATCATATAGTCGGTATTATATAAAGACTGTATTATAAAAGTTTGTATTATATATAGTCTGAATTATATATAGTCTGCCAGCAGTCACTCAAACAATTGAAATAATGATGAGAGTTGTTTCCGTTTTCTTTTGTTATCATTACTGTTTATTTGGTCGAATCGTGAATGGGCGAAGGCAGTTCTTAAATATGGAGAGGGAACACAAACAAGGAGAAAAAACGGAAGGGCAGATTTATTTTGTGTACCCTCAATGCAGGGCGGATATAGCAATCTGTGTATCATATGGACATAGAAGTCAAGCAACTGATCAAATTATGCAAGATTTACTTCTGTGTTTCAGAGATGACTAGATAGGTAGTCCATGAAACTTACATAATGGCTTAGAGCCTGAGCCTGGTTGTGGAATTGAGGAGAGGCGGAATCAGTCAGGTCCAATGAGAAGCTCATGTTGGGAAACTCCAAGCTACCACCAAAGTAGAACACTGATGGGGGCGGAGCTGAGCCAAATACATTGAAGTATGAATGTTATTATTCTTAAAATAAGCACAACAGTGGAGGCCGGTGAACCTTAATTGAGAAGGATGGGCTCATAGTAATGTCTGGACTGGAATGTCTGAAATGGCATGGTAGACCTCACACGGGATTTAACATGTTTAACTACATTCCACTCACATTAATATGAGCCCATTCTCCTCAATTAAGTTTCACCAGCCTCCTTTGAAGAACACGCAATATTCAAAGGATGGTTTCTACAAGTATTTATCAAAAGGGAAGGCCTGCGTCAAACCCCACCGGCTACACACTTCCAGAGAGGTGACACAGCCTACTTACATGTGAAGAATTGAAGACTCAATGCAACAGCAGCAGTGATGGGCAGTAGGGGTAGGAGCCCCAGAGCCCACCTCCTCCATCCCCCACAGACAGCCCTTCGGTGCACCACGTCCGCCTGGTCCTTCGGTTCACTCTGAGCCTGGAACTCTGTGGGGGGGCTAAGTGACCTGATGGCCTCTGTAATGACCCCCTATATCAGAGACAAACCTGCTTCAATTGCTCACATCACAACACACACTCCCTCTCTTTTTGTGAGTAGTAGGCTGTGGTCTCTCACACACACTCTCTGCCTTTCAGCAGAGGGGTCAGAGATTGAAAGGTTTAACCTGCACCCTGTAACAACCCTAAATATTTCAAGTTCACATTAAAATAGGACTTTATCCGAAATATATCAAGCACCAAGCATATGTTTACGTTGTAAAGTACCATAAACAAGCAGGATAAATAAAATTATAGAGAGTGAAAACATCAGAGAACCATTCTTTGTTTTAAAAAGGTATTTAAGTAAAAAGTTTGGCGTCTTGGTAAGATTCCCCTAGGGTAAGCACAAAGCGTGGCTCGAGGGGTCTGCTTTCCCACGGCCTCGCGCAGCTGTGTCAGCACTCAATCACGCGGCGCACTCTTGACATACTGTACTATAGACATTCATGAGATCGAGAACCAGACACCCCTAGAGATCGATTATACAATTAAGATGAACCAGAAAGTTGGTCATCGACTAAAACCCGTTTCCGTTGAGCCTGAATACAAACTGCTTCTAACAATTAAGTGCCACAATCATGATGGAAGATAACTTTATACATAGCTATACCTGAAAATACCGTTGCTTTGATTATGGAGCCTGAACAGCATCCCTTTGTCTCCCCCTCTTTCCGGGGAGGGTAAAAATTGCAGCGGAGGGCTGAAGCCATCTCTCTTACCTGTGCAGATGAACCGACCGCAGAATAATGTTCATATCCCGAGACGCTGTAAACCTCACAAGTTCTGCTTTTAGGGAGAGTCCTCATGGCACTGTCCCGTTTGGCTCCGTAGCGGCGATATGCAACGATAGCCCAGGCATAGAAATTACGGAGAGAGGGGACTCTTTTTGCGTTCCTTAGCTTCTTTGAAAAGCGCAGAAACCCGACCTGAGTGGGTCGGATGCGACGGGAGCATTCATTCACTCCCCCGTAAACCTGTGCGGGCAGGTGTCACACGGAGCCCCAGAATGCAGTGCGGCACAATGGTACCACTCACTGAGCTTAGGTACCACCATGAAATGGTAAAATCCACACAACCACCCGTGCGATAGAAATGTTGGGCAAACTACCTCCCCATGGCCGGCTTGGCTAGACAAAAGAATGTTTGATGGCACTGTGCATGTAAAAAAAGAATTGGCTGGCTAGAATGGGTTTAAATGTGAGAACACGTGGAAGCATAATAACCTGTAATTATTGGCTAGGAAGTGTAACAGGATATTGTGCATCAGTGGCTTCAATATGTTTGTAATAAAAGACACATTGCAACAGTTTTTGTAAATTATTTTTATTGTTATGATTTAACTTATAGGCTTCCATATACAGCTTGAATACATAAAAGCAAGGAAGGCAGATTGTTTTAAACTGCATGTTTGTGGTAATGTTTGATTGGCTTTTGGGGACAAATGCTGCATTTATATCCATGTCAATACACCCCTATCTGCATTGTGGTTATACCTTAAATACCGTCCACTCACTAATGGGTAAATTGCATAATATTCAGCCCTCTAATTACCTAGCAATTATAGTTTATAACAGTTCAAATAGAACTTTAAAATGAAGTGCATTATGATACACTCAGGTAATAATGTGGTTCTGGATCCAGATGGTGAACTTGTTGACGCGGGTGTATACACCAGGCAGGTTAGGTCTGCCACACCCAGCCCCCCAGCTCACAATGCCCGTGAGGAACCAACGTCCTTCTGGGCCAGGTGCTCGGCATGAAAGAGCACCCCCAGAATCCCCCTGTGTGTTTGGGGGGGAAACGGGCACAGTTAGTGTAAGGATGCATTAACATCCCAACAAAAAACTCCACATCATGTCGTTTGCATGTATCAAAGCCAACCAAAGAAGCAGAGGAAATAAATCCTGATCAAGAAATCTGGCTGTGTGATGCTACAATTCTGGCAATAGGTACAGCAAATTAGGTTTAATATGCAAAACAAAGTAAAAAGAAGTACATGACCTACATAGAATGGCAATATTGTTAGAGGATGAGCACATACTATAGAGCAGGTCACAGTGTTAAAGGCAAAATGTTAGAGTCTGAGAGTGACTGTTGGCGACTCACCTTGCAGGCATCCTGCTCTCCTGAGGGGACTCCGGCACATAGCATACGGGGCGTGACAGGGCCGTACTTTCTCTTGCACTCACTCTGATTCATGACGAACACCTCAGCCTTCTGCAGCACCGTGGGAAGGGTCTTGTCTATGGGCACAGGTGGGGGACAGGACATGAGACACCAAGTCCGCCCGTCTGTGTATCCATGGCTGCAGTGTATCGTGCAGCAGTGTTGCTTTCCACCGAAATGGCGTGGAACCGGTAGTCCTCTGAACACATCGACAGTTATCCACGAATCATTGGCACCCAGCGCTCCAGAAAAGCCATGGGTCAAGAGAAATCACTACCTAAACATGTCAGGGTGAGTGACGCCACTGATTGAAATGCCAAATGCACACCTGTGTTGGTCAGGGTTGTGTCTCTTACCGTCCTCTGAGCGGTACCCCCAGCCTGTGACCCAGCAGCGGTGCGCCCCGGTGACAGTCTGCGAGGGAGCTGGCAGACACACCGGCTGGATGAACGGGCTGAGGGAGGCTGGCCAGGGTTTCCTCAGCTGCAGCAGGGCGATGTCGTAGTCGAAGGTCAGCCCGCTGTAGTATTCATGCACCACGACGCGCTGGATCTCTGCCACGTGCCTGGCACTGCCCTGTGACAGCATGCCCATGTGAGCGGTCCACTGGCTTGGGTCTGACAGTCTGGCAGGGTGAAGAGGCAAAGGTCACGGCTGAACAGGGAACATGGAAATATACTTTCTTTCGCATTCAATAATGTACATTTGGTTCTTTACTGACATTGTGTTGGCAAATAAATATTTGGGGCGGATGGGGGTTTGGACCAATGTCAATCAGGGGTAGCTAGCTGGACCACTCCCATTGAATACTATGATAATGTGGTAAATCAGTCAACATACTGTACGCTTGAAACACTCCTGAATGTGGGAAGGTGGTCACAATCACATGCGTTTGTGAAGCCTGGGTGGCAGGTTTTGGGCAAGGCATGTGCTGAATCAAAGTGGCCTTTGCTATGCGTCAGAGTCACGTAATTTATATACACACACACCTGTCCTTGCTGAAGCAATGTGCTGCTGAGACAAGCCAACCAGAGGAGATAACGGAGGCCCCACAGTACAGGTAGCCAGAGAAGTGTAAGCTGACCTGCCAGGGCCACTCCCCCTCCACAGCATTGACTCCGCCCACCACTCGAGGACCTGATGCAGAGTAGACTTTCTTCACAGGAGAGGGTCGGCCACAGGCTGTTAATACAAACAATTTTTAAGACGAATGAAAATGTGTGTCTACATGTCCCTGTGGGTACAGTACATGAAGTGTTCATATGAATATGTTGTTTTGTGTGATTCGACTTGTGTAGTTGGACTTATGTTGGTTGTGTTTTTCCCTCATAGATGTGCTGAGTCACTGTGAGAGACTGGTAAAGCGGCAACTCTATACAGCATGTGTGTGAGTGTTTGTGCATGTGTATTACTATACCTGTTAGTAGAAAATTACTCGCATGGATAGTAACCCATGATAAATCAACACTTGTGAGGACATTCTGCCAAAAATAGCTTACATTTTTTTCATAGTTTAAAGAGGTACGTATAGGTTTAAGGTTAGGCTTAGAGGAAAATAGGATTTTTTATCAAAATTAATTTTGTTCCAAAAAACGTCCTCACAAGTATAGTAAAACAAATTTGTGTGTGTTCAGAATGTGTGTTTGTGTGTGTTCCAAGCCTAGGCTGCTCCTATTACAACGTAATAATTGTAAACACAGAGAGCCATCAAAGCGATGTGCATAACAAGGCCCCAGGTCAGCAGCTACAGATCATAACTGCAAGTTAATTAAAACACACCGCCAAGGAGATGGAGAAACACTAATCTGATTTGGATGACTTGGTTCTGGGCAGGCTGACGATGGGAGTGATTCAAGTGATTAAAGGTATGTTCAGTGTTATTTTAAGATTTAGCTGCAATTTTATTTTACTTTTATTTACCTAGGCAAGTTGACTAAGAACACATTTTTATTTGCAGCACGACTGGGGAGCAGTTAGGGTTGCTCATGGACAAAACAACAAAGCGATTATGGGGTTAAACCAGGGCTCTTATGTGCACCAGTCAGAAGCCCTAAGGCCTCCTTGCCCCCCATTAAAGAGATATCCATTCTGTAGCAAAATTTACCTAATATTCCACTTCCTTTTTGTGTTAGAGCATCACCACATTTGATTCAAAGTACAATGTAACCTTTACGAGCTATAATATTAGTAGTGGGTGAAACCCACAGAAATGTGCTTGAATGTGTTTTGGAGCACTAATGTGGATTGGATGTAATTTCTGTGGGCTTTCCCACTACAACTACATTGTATGTGTTTACATTGTGGTTTCTGTGGACCAATCAGTTGTTAGGGACTCACAACAGTCTCTCTCGTCACTGTGGTCGGCACAGTCCAGGATTGCATCACACCTGGCGTTCTTCTTCAGGATACAGGATCCACTGCTACAGCGGTATGTGATGTCAGAACAGCTGGTCTCTGTGGGGCCACAGGGAACCCACTACATTCATTAATGATGGCTGATTAGTGCCGCACAAACAAACATACTCACACACATCCAGTACACAGAGAGACGCACACACATACTGTTCCTTCCATAAATATTGGGACACTGATATACATGTTTTTCTTTAGATCCATACGTCATCATAAGTGCAATTACTATAAAAATAATATACAGTGGCAAGAAAAAAAGAATGTGAAGCCTTTGGAGGTAACTGGATTTCACAACACCTGATTTGATCTTCAAGTCACAACAATAGACAAAAACAATCTGCCTAAACTAATAACAAGCAAACAATAATTCATTTTCATGTCCTTACTGAACACACCATGTAAAGATTCACAGTGCAGAAAACGATATGATCACATTTACAGCAATTACCTGAATCAAATGTGTCATGAATTGCAGATCAGACCTGAACATTGGTGATGAGAAATATTGCACCATTCCTTTTTAAAAAACTGTTTCAGTTGAATAATATTATTGGATGTAAATCTCTCTCGAGGTTATGCCACAGCATTTGAATCAGGTTGAGGTCAGGAATCGAACTGGGCCACTCCAGAAAATGTATATTCTTCTGTTGAAGCAATTCTGTTGTTGATTTATTTATGTGCTTTGTGGTCATTGTCCTATTGCATTACTCAACTTCTGTTGAACTTTAATTGGCAGACAGGTCATCTGTCCACACAATGATTTGCCTGGAGCAGCCAGGTACTCTTTTCCAAACTCCAGATGTGCAGCTATGTTTCTTGGACAGCAGTGGCTTCCTCCGTGCTGATATCGCTAACTCCGTTCTTGTTTAGTCATTGACATATCATAGAATTGTCAACAGAGATTTTAGCATGTTCCAGAGATTTCTGAGTCTTTAGCAAACACTCTAGGATGCTTCTTTGAAGAATATTAGACGTACCATGTACTGAAGAACATCAAGGCTTTTAGAGATACTTTTTGTAACTCTTTCCAGATTACAATTCTTAAACATAATTTTGAGATCTCTTTTTTTGAGGCATGGATCACATCAGGCAATGTATATTTTGAATAGCAAACCACAAATGTGTAAATGTGTTTTGTAGGGAAGGGCCTCTCTAACACATTCAATCTTGTTGGACTCCAATTACATTAGCTTTAAGAGAGGTCATTCGTTTAAACTGTGAATGTTAAATTGATGTTTTCAATATAGTCAAGAAAATAACTATAATTTGTGTGTTATCAATTTAAGCAGAATGTGTTTTTCTATTGTTGTGACTTAGTTAAAAATCGGATACAATATTATGACCAATTTATGCCAAAATCCATGTAATTCCAAAGGGTTTACATAGTTTTTCTTGACAAAGAAAAAACTTAGTATCAATACTTTAAACTGATAGTAATTGTTTTATTTCTAAACCAAGCTGTTAGATTAAAGTATTCTCCACTGTCCCAATACTTACAAATGGTACTCTATATAAAAACAGGATAGGATTCCGCTCTACCCAGAGTGCAGTTGGTTTCATCCCTTCCACTTAAGCAGTCTACGTCACCGTTGCACACGTAAACAGGGTGCATGGGATTGGCGCTTCCACAGTTTAAACTAGGGGTTGCTGAAAGGGAAAGCAAACAAATGTTTTTTAAAAAGGTAAACTAGTTGTTGTTACTCCTTTTTGTGTTCACTCTGTACATACAGCAGAAGTCTTCATCGCTCTCGTCCTGACAGTCGTCCATGCCATTACAGCGATGGCTCTTCTCCACACACAACCCTGAGTTGCACAGGAAGTAGCCCTCTGCACACGCTGGGAGGGAGGGAGCAGATGTTAGGTCAGTGTTCAGGAAAAAAAAAACATACACAAAGACATTTGTCCATAACTGGACATGAGATGATGAGATCTTGTTGAGCAGTGAGTGAAAGCAACCAGAAACAGATTCCAGGGACGTTCGTACGCTGGCTGATGTTGAAGCTGCTGTATTCTGCCTGGAAGGGCTGCTTGGAGCTCGGCGAGCTGGAGCGGAACTCTACTTCACAGCCGTTGTAAGGGATACGAAACACGGTGGTGTAGTCCACGTAGCTGCCGCAGTATCTGCGCACACACACACGCACACACACACCACACATTTAAACAAAACCTGGGAATCAATATGTTCCTCTGTTCTGGAAATGTGACACATAGAAGAAACAGCACACGTACAAACACACATTGTCTTACATGATCTCCTTTATCTTCCACCAGCCATGCTCACAGGCTGACATGTCTTTCAGCTTCAGCACGTAGTTGTGGAACATCAGAGCAATGCCCAGGGCACTGTGGGGGGTCTGTAGGCAACATAAAGCTTGTTAATGTTCAACACTGGTCAGAGGAGGATGTGTGAATTAAGACTCAAATACCTGAAACCTCCATGTGCAAGAGGAGTGGGGGGGGAGCAGGCTGGGGTAGAAGGGACTGGAGATGTGACCGGAGAAACCTGGGTCCGCCTGGGTCTGGATCTCAGCCACACCCTCTGGTTAAGAAACAGAACCATGAGATGAAACACCAGTCCAGCGGTCACTATGTTGATGCTGTCAAAGGATGTCTTACGTTCATCAGTGATGGCCTGAAAATGTCCTTGGAAGTTCTTGCTCCCCGGTGTCATTCTGAAGGACAGCAGCATGACATTGGATGTGGAAACCAGAGACAGAGGCTGGTACACAGGATCACACACCCTACAGTCAGAAACACAAGTTAATATACCCTACAGTCAGAAACACAGGGTATTTGATCCTACAGTCAGAAACACAAGTTAATATAGCCTACAGTCAGAAACACAGGGTATTTGATCGTACAGTCAGAAACACAAGTTAATATACCCTACAGTCAAAAACAGGGTATTTGATCCTACAGTCAGAAACACAAGTTAATATACCCTACAGTCAGAAACACAGGGTATTTGATCCTACAGTCAGAAACACAAGTTAATATACTCTAGTCAGAAACACAAGTTAATATACCCTACAGTCAGAAACACAGGGTATTTGATCCTACAGTCAGAAACACAAGTAAATATACTCTAGTCAGAAACACAGGCTATTTGATCCTACAGTCAGAAACACAAGTTAATATACCCTACAGTCAGAAACACAGGCTATTTGATCCTACAGTCAGAAAAACAAGTTAATATACC
>JACXGM010027666.1:0-14389 GCA_016801145.1 Umbra pygmaea | reverse complement strand
ATTATGTACAAAATAAATATTTTAAGCTTTATGTTAATTGTTACGAAGTCATATGACGCTGGATATTTAAAATAATGGGTTTACTACACACGTATGTATCCGTATTACTGCTTGGCCACTGAACGTCTTTGTTATAATGAATTGATTATACGGTAGGCTGTTACATTTTGCCTATGCGCACTGCCTCAAATGAACAAATATTTGAATAATATAAAGTTTAGGCTGCGGGATGGAAATGAACAACACACTTGACATACACTTATTTTATTGCCTCAAATGTAAAACTTTCTACCAGACGTCGTATGAGATTAGTTCATTATCTTAAATGTTTTTGGATTTGCGCAGGTGCATTACTTCTATGATCCATTAGGCCTATATGGTTAATTAATTTTGTTATTTCCTTCTTTTTTGCGAAGGCTTATTTCTATGATCCAGTACATACGGTACGGATCAGTATACTGATTCTTTTCGTTCATTTCGATCTGCGCATGCGCAAATGAACGATACGAATCAAAATGATTCGTTCATTTGAATGAACGAGATTCAAAGATACGATTCAGTAAAAATAATCGAACTTCCCATCACTATTCCCAATATGGTCCAGCTGCGGCCTGTAGCCACTCATGCCACGCCCCCGCCACGCCCCACGCTCACTCCAAGCCCCTTGGCTAACCTTGGTAGCTAACGCATGCTAGTATGTACTGTAGATACTGTAGTAGCACGACATAATGATTACATCTCATTGGTTGTCTAAAAACATCCATCGTTTATTTAGACAAGCATGTAAACGATAAGGAACAACGAAAACAATGTTTGACGTTAGTGAACATGTTTAGACAATGAAACGGCGAGTTCATGAGTTGTATACCATTGTATGTATTAAACAAACAAACTATACTTGCAAGAAGCTCATGAATGCGCAGTTTTGTTAACGGTTGCTACGACAACACAAACAAACTGTTGCTAGTAGGCATGTCCATTTACATCCATAGTTTATTTAGTAGTGATGGGTGTTTCGATTCTTTTCAGGGACACAAATCTTTTGATTCAGTTCACTAAAAAGATTTGTACACTGATTCGTTCACCGATTCGCGAACGATTTCCGGCGAGTCTCACGTTCATCAACGATTAGTTCTAGCAGTTCATTTGTTCAGTGAGTCCTCCCGCTGAAGTCCGTGCAGGAAGACTGCTGGCATTAATGATGTTAAGACAATTTTTACACTCCACTTTGTTTTCCCCCGCCCCCCAAAATAAGTTATGGTCTGCACCAGAGCCATTGAGAGAGAGAGAGAGTTGCGTGAATGGAGGGTAAGAAATGCTACAGTCACGTGGTATGTTCACGTGGTTCATGGGTCTCTCAACAGTTCCAAGCGGATGATTTTAATACATTCAAGACTATGGGAGCAGCTGTAACAACAGCGATTTTTGGTATGATCTATAATATGAAAGCTGTTTAAAGTGCTGTAAATTGATAAGTTAGATTGTTTGTAATATTTACAACATAGCATTGCAGCATGGAAAAAAAACATTGCAGCATTTGGAAAAAGCCCTCCCAAGGGGTTGGCATAAAGTGACGTCATGTGTGATAAAACTGAGTGTAACCCTTAGATTTGGAGTCCGCTTAACCTTGGGGAGTGGACGTCTCCCACCATGACACTATTCACTGTATCATACCTCGAAACATCTCTGTTATCTTGTTTACTTTTTGTACTTTCACATAATTTCCACAAAGGTAAATATTGATCCATTCAGATTCTCTTCAAGTGCTTCAAATCAAATGACTGACGGCAGTTGAGGGCAATCAAGTGTACAGCAAACATGATGATCAGTGTACTGTCATGTATTATAAAAACGTTACTTGACAGCAATGCAAATGTCATTGATTTATGTTCAGTAAATGGCTGTTCTTCATTAAGTATACATTTATTGTACTATGGCACACAGAGGCTAATACTTCAATACATTACATTTACAATAAAATGACTATTAAAAGCAAGTGCATTAATTTCAGGTGCATCAATGCACAGTAAAAGGGTACATAGTCAAATGCACTTACCGTACAGTTCTCGGTGTTAAATCATCATATACTAAACTTCATGCGATTTGAAATGCAGATGCAGTTTTTCAACTTAACACAGTCTAAGTGAAAACACTAGAGTACATTTTTATTTTGTCAGCCAAAGTAATGATAAAGATTTGTGTCTGTATTAGTTGGCAGCATTAAGGTAAGTATTTTTTGTTTTGTTTTTAGCCATGGACATTAAGTTATTCCTGTAAACAAATAGGCTATGGACTTATTAAAACTTTAACATTTTATTAAAGCACTTATTGGGCATATGCTCATGTCTTTCTTGTAGCCAGCTTTTTGTACAATGGTTGGATGTGCAGCAAAGGGGTGTACCACCCGCTCAGAGAAGGGGGTCAGGATGTTTGGCTTCCCTGCAGAAAGTGAGAGAAGGAAGAAATGGTTAATCAATGTGAGCAGGGGTAATTGGACACAGGAGAGGCCAACAACAAGAAATCATGCAACATAGTGATGTAAGGATATTGTATTCAGTAGCATTTATAAAATACCCTTCATGTAAAACATAAAATATGTTGCAATTAACAACTACAAGATATGATCTTATATGGTATGTTCTTGGGTTATTGTTTACATTACTATTACAGTACATCCAATTTCTACAATGTCTACAATAAAATCATACTAACATTGCCTGAAATATAACTCAACCCAAATGTAATAATAAATGAAATCTTGTTTTAAAGTAATTTACTTTGATAGTATTTTACTGTCGTTTTAAAATCCAGAATAGGCTAACGTGTTAACTGTTGACGTTAGCTAGTTTTCCTCAAACATTTAAATTTGTTAATTTTATAAACCTACACTCAATAACGTCAGCTAAAATGTGTCTGTAATGCAGGTTTAAAAAGCTATTCGGATTTTAAAGTTATTACCGCAGTAAGGAGCTGATGAAACATTGCTTCTCTTCGGCGACACATGTAGTAGCTCAGTTTGTTTGGAACTGTTGAGGGTCTCCATAATCCGCCATTGCTGTAAAAAAACTGACTGATGAAGTGAACGGAGTTGACGCAACTCTCAATGGCTCTGGTCTGCACTAGCAACTTTCCATTTCTGAGTACTGTCAGCCGAATTTTAAACAGGTTATTTTTATATATTTATTTGTTTTCTGACCACATAAATAATACAGGGAAAATATATAACATTTCCGAAAATAAACATTATTATTTTGTCCATGCATTTGTTTTTAGTTAGATATTTAATTTTATTTTATTTTAGACTAGAGGGAGGAGTAATCTAGCTAGCTAACAGATATTAATTGGAATGCTAACGAAAAACAGTATTAAAACATAATGTAAAACAAAATGTAATGTTACTTACCGGAAAAAAGTGAAATGCCAACTGCTTTGCTTGTCTTGTCATACAACTGAACGCCATAACCACGCCCTAAACGCCCCTTTGCTTTATCGCCGATTTTAAAATCAACAAGACCATAATTCAAAAAATGAACATCATGATAAACTGCAGAAGGCTTAAATCTAGCGATTGAGACCATATACTCATTATAAAAATGTTTACTGAGGTAATAAATCAAGTTTATTATGTCTCTCATTCCCATAGACCATTACAGAAAACGAGCTCTTTTGCAACCAGACTTATCACCCCCAGCTGGAATTCAGATAGAATGCAGGTTTAAGGCACTTCCTCATTTGCGTCAATTTGCCAAACCGGATGCTCATTGCTCACCCTGTGGTAAAACCTCTAGTGAGCACCTAGCTGGTATATGCAAGCACATAGTGCCTCACCTTTACCAAACCAGTTCTATTAATCAAATTTTTCCGTAATTCACACACAAACACATACACCTGCCTAAATGACTACCGCCCTGTAACACTGACCTTAATCATCATGAAGTGCTTCGAGCAGCTGGTCAAAACTCATATCTGCGCCGCCCTTCCGGACACCTTGGACCCCCTACAATTTGCATACCGCCCCAACAGATCTACAGACGATGCAATCGCACTGACGGCACACACCGCCGTCTCACATTGGAAAAAGGGAACACATACGTGAGGATGCTGTTTGTGGACTACAGCTC
The DNA here is from genome assembly GCA_016801145.1 of Umbra pygmaea. Classification (NCBI taxonomy): domain Eukaryota; kingdom Metazoa; phylum Chordata; class Actinopteri; order Esociformes; family Umbridae; genus Umbra; species Umbra pygmaea. The sequence goes on along the minus strand of JACXGM010027666.1, from coordinate 10,268 downwards.
AGCATTCAACACTATTGTTCCTGCTAAGCTCATTTCCAAGCTCAGGATCCTGGGTTTTAACTCCTCCCTTTGCAACTGGATCCTGGACTTCCTAACGAGAAGACCCCAGATGTTGAGAATGGGCAACCTCACCTCCTCCACAATGACCCTGAGCACCGGAGCCCCACAGGGCTGCGTACTCAGTCCCCTCTTGTGCGCTCTGTTCACTTATGATTGTGTGGCCACACGCAGTTCCAACACCATCATAAAGTTTGCTGATGATACAACCATCCTAGGTTGTTGTAATTCTTTTTTTTTAAGCCCACTACATAGATGTGTCATGCCATGTCAAAAGAATTTCTCTGCATAGGATGATGTATGTTATTCGATGCATATGATAAATAAACAACTTTGACTTTTGCCTTTGACTTTATGCTAAAAGATTCTGCACTAATGTATTTGGCACTCTATTATTCAAGTCCACTAGGCACTTTGTTTGGTGATTGAATGGTCGTAGACACATTACAAGATGCTGTAAGTATTCTGGTATAATATTGGTTGCTTACAAATTACAATTGCTGGTGTATAACCTATATTGACAAATGTACTACACATGTAAGTCACTTTGGATAAGAATGTCTGCCAAATGCCCTAAATGTAAATTTTATTTCTATATTTATTTAACCTAAAAACTTTATGACAGCCACATCCCGCTTGAGCAGCTCCCGCCAATACTGTTTCTCTCCATCTAGCTGCTGCACTAGTTTAGCGTTCACAGTCCCGCTCCCAGTGACAGATGAGCGCCGAATGCTAAAATAGAATTACAATGCTCTGTCCTTTTCTCATGCTCATGCACACATTCGGGGTGTTTCCACTCAGAAAATAAAATAAATGTATTTTTCTTGGTAGAAAAAAAGCATACAGGCAAAGCAAAAAATATTACCTGTAGATGTTGAATAGGCGATCCAGATTCTGGAAACTTTTTCCCTATTTGGCAGTTGACAGCACTGATCATTAGTAAGGGAGCGAACCTTACCACCCAAACCACCATCACGAGTTTAGATAATTACTAGACATTTGCTCTTTCTATTATGAAAGGCAGCAGGTACACGAACGATAACAACAGCACGAGCATCCTTGTCAATTACACCCCACAATGTTGGGTCAGACACCTGATTAAACCACTGCTCGCTGCTGCTGCTACAGGTACAGCTAGCAGGTTGTGCTGCGCTGCTAACACTAGCCTCCTCGGGTCCCTGGTTAGCTTGCTCGCCATGATCTACCACACATTCCTCACCCCGATTCTCCTACTGGGCCTGGCTACTTTTGAAGTATGTTTTGATAGATGGAACCTGTCTTAATAAAGACACCTCCCTCTCCTTTTCTCTTTTTCGTTTGCGTTTAGTACAACCGCTTCTCGTACTCATTTTCTTGATTTACAACAACAGATCCACCGTTCGCGCGATTGGGTTTTTGAAGGATGTGCAGGGGCGTGTTTTACGTCAGTGCTTTTTTACACCTGCGCTTGACCAATTATATAATTATATTTACATGAATAAAAATATCAGCATGCCTTTTCTGTGGTTATAAATGGTGTCATTATCTGAAATGTAAATTTTTTTTCCTTTGCTTGGGCCCCAGGTGCGCATGGGCCCCTGGGCCCGTGCCAATAATGCCCATTGGTTAATCCGGGGATGTAAACAGACGAGGTGGTATGATTTTTTCAGTATGTAGAGAACTACAACGCTGACTTCCTTGTTCTAAGCCCCGCCCACACGGCAGGTCCTCTGGTTACGAACTGTTTCACAGAATCCAAAGTCGCTGGTAACACAATTGCTACTAACCTAGGATTTGCAGATGAGAAATTTTACAACTTGCTTTTACATTCTGAGTGCCATCCAACCATACATGTTTGCGCCAGAGTACACCGAAGAACATTTACAACAAATGGAGTTTGATATCCAGCTTCAACAAGACAGCATGTTCTACAAATAATCCAGTTGAAACGCGGTTAAATTCTAATTGCTTAAGTGCTTCTGTGGGAATATGTCCATCCATGTCTACTGAAGGAAGAAGCACTTGCTACAATGAATGGGATCGTGGATTTGCTTTACTTGTAAGGCTTAAACAAAAATGACTGACGACCGCATATGTGTCACTGAATCACTGAAGTTTTCCAGCACGCATGGAAAGAGACGTAGCAAGAGGACATTACAGATGAGTAAGTTTATTAAACCTATTTTCTGTACCTTGATAATGGAGCACACATTGTGTCTGTGTGGTAATGTTATTGTACTGTATGTGTAGTGTGCCAGCTGTATTTAGTAGCTAGCTGACTGTGTAAATTACTCTTTCTAGATAAAGAAAAACGGATGGGATCACATCATTTTTCAGCCGCTTTCGGGCTGTAGTGCCGGTTAATTCAGCACGTAGATCCCTTTCGTAATCTTCCTACCTAAAATGCAGACTGCCGACCCTAATTATATATAGTCTATTCTTTCTAGATAAAAAAATGGATGGGATCGCATCGCTTTTCAGCCGCTTTCGGGCTGTAGTGCCGGTTAATTCAGCACGTAGATCCCTTTCGTAATCTTCCGACCTAAAATGCCGACTGCAGACCCTAACTTTTTATAGTCTATTGTAAAGTGTGAAAGATTACTCCTTCTTTTTGGGCTTTCAGGTACAGAACACCAAACGGGCATGATGAATAGAAATTAGACTACAATTTCAAAAACAAATATGTATAACTTTCTAGCGTCAAGCTCTACAGAGGTGTGCTGTTGAATTGCCCATGTTCTGTGTCGGTGTGTTCAAACGGGGACGGGCACTAAATTCGCTTGGAATTCTGGGAGTTGTGGTAACTCAAGTTTAGACTGCTACAGAAGCACCCCAGTGGATGCGAAAGGAACTGAAATATACTATCGGCTTTTCTCTGATATATTGAAAAAGAACAGACGTGTATATGACATAAATCATCTATGGTAATGTTTGTAAATGGTATACTATACTATTTTTTGACATTGAAACGGCTAGTGTGCATGTCCATTTACATCCATAGTTTATTTAGATAAGCATGTAAACGATAAGGAGCAACGAAAAAGCAATGTTTGACGTTAGTGAATATTTTTAGACAATGAAACGGAGAGTTCATGAGTTTGCCACTTATACCATTGGATGTATTAAGAGAACGAACTATACTTGCTCATGTACCGGTTGTTACAACAACACAAAAAAACTGTCGCCGCTCACTCCACGCCGTTTATTGTGTAAAGTATTCACTAACGTTAAACAAACACTGGATGTATTTAGACAACCATGGAGATGTAATCATTATGTGGTGCTACTACAGTATCGACATACTAGCTAGAGCTAGCTACTGAGGTTAGTCAAGGGGCTTAGCATGAGCGGGGGGCGTGGTGTGAGCAGGGGCGTGGCGTGAGCGGCTACAGGCTGCAGCTGGACCCTCTCGGTTTTCCTGCCATCTCTAACCGGTAGGCGTGGCTTGGGAGTGACCTCGTAGAGCAGCAAATCAAGTGCATTCTGGGAGTTGTTGGCATTCATCAAACTACATTTTCTGGCTTTTCTCAGTCTAGAAGGCTCCAACTTCTAGACATTTTCACATTTCTAATACATAAATTACCCAATTTAAATATATTCATCTCTCCAGCTGTGAAGTATCCTTTTAAGGCACTTCAGACTTCTCTGGCACATTACATTTCACCTACTGTAGTTGCTTTAATGATAAAGACACAACGCTGTTGTACACATGAGATTATCAAGGGGAAACACTTTGGATGAATGTGCACCCTGAAGCCCCCTGGCGGCCATTTATTGTATTGTTTTCTTTTAAAAACTGATACCCAAAGTTGTTCAATCGGCTGAGGTGCACCTTGTTACAACTCGGTACAACCCAGCCCCTTTCCCACCACTTTAGTGTATCTACAACTGTACAATGAAATTAGGGTTCCACATCTGTTGCTGCTTGGACCCCTAATAATAAAAAAATCATACAATTACAATAGGGTTCCGCAGATGTCACTACTGGGACCCTTTATAATCAATTAATAATGCTTGCAAGTATAAAGCAATGGTGGTTAAAATCATTTAAAGATTATATTCAATTTCAATTTGTGAAATCAATTAAAATTTCCATATTGAATATCATAAATTTAATACTATTCAATTTATTTATTTCAAAGAATACAATTTTATTATAAAATTCTAATTTAATAATATTAAATTCAATTTCAAACTAAAAAATGTAACCATCACAAATTCAAAACAATTAAATTTCCTATCCTAGTGTCACATATCATTCTAAACCTTTCACAAGTGTAACTACTCACAAATGTAATGTCTCAAATCGGTAAAATACAGGTGATTCGTGAAACACTATTTTATAATCGCTATACTCGTTGCAATTCGGACTGGGCCACCTGCCTGAAGATGTGAGGTAGTGCGGCCCACTCTTCGAGTGCACCTCTCATCCTCATGTCACACACAAACACAGGAGCTGCTACGCTCCCACCGTCCACATCAAACAAGCCTTCAAAATAGAATTGGTCACCAGACCAGGAATGTCATTTAGGTTATTAAATATTAAATGGGTAAACAATAATTATGTTAATAATGTTTATGTAAATTATAATCGCACCAAGCTCTTTGCCAAAGAGTGGAATCACGAATGTTTACTCCCTGCACATGATTAATTTACCGGTAGTCTGTTCTCCTGAGTGCGCGTGACGGCAGAGAGACGCAGCAGACGCGTTGCCAGTCAAAATAACTTAATAATGTCTATTAGCTACTACAGTATATTAGCTAACTCCTGCGCCTGTTTTAGAAATGGAATAACTTTTCCAAAACAAAGCAGACTGTTGGAAAATGAGTTTTCAAAACTGTAAAGTAAATAGTTGCTGATATTTCAGTCAGGTGTCTATCTATCTAGCTCTACAGTCAATCAGTAGTTAGCCAGCATGCAAGAGCTCTGGTGTACTGTAGGCTACTGCAAAGTTACTGTATTACATGTAACTAGCTAACTGTGAAGCTCAAATGTATAGACTAACTGTCAAAGGGATACAGAACAGTTAGGTTGAGGCAGGCTGCAATACTGGAACACCAAGATAGAAGTAGTGCATATTATAAAATTAAAAACATGTTTTTCATTCATGAATATTTGACATTTCTGACAGGGTTTAGCCAGGCAAAAGCTACTGATTATTGGATAAAGTAGGCCTAGGCTATGACATATAGCCTACTGGAATAAAAGTAAAGTCTCCTCAGAAATCAGTACTTTGGTAAAGTCCTGTATTAACATTTCAGGTGTAAGTTTTTCAATGTCATTACCATCTATACAAAAAGTGACATCTTACTTTAGTAATCATTTTGTTCTGTAATGTCAACCTGGACCCAATCAGAGATAGAGAAGTGTCTGACAGAGGAAGAGGAGTGGCTGATGGAGGAAGAGGAGTGTGTATGGATGGTGGAAGTAGACTGAGAGGACGATCAAGAGCTGTAGTCTCAGATGAGATTAGGGCTACTATACTTCATCAGAATATAAGTGAGGTGTATTGCCCAAGATGACATAAGATGTGATGTAAATGGTAACCCTGTCTTCTGCATTTGAATTCTAAACAGTGGACAGGGGTCATTCTCGTTTTGTGAAGAAATAATCTGTTCTTAAATTTTGCTTAGGTTATTGTTTTATGATTGACAGTGTGCTTGTTGGGTGACAACTGTTGCTAGAGTTATGGAAGAATTACTTGATTTGAGATGTATGAATTATTTTGGTAGTTTTTGTGCATTTTTATGTGAAATTAACTGCTGCGCAACACTGAAAGCTGGTTAGTTCAACTGTGTGTAGAGTTTTGAAAAAGAAACCTGGGAAATGGGTCCTAGCGTTTGCGACAAAACAAAAAAAAAAATGGGCAGTATAACCTCATTCTTCAAACTTAACATTTACCTTATTTGGTCAAGACTCTTTATTTATTGTAGTCGTCTAATTAGTGAGGATATTTGTTTATTAGTGTTAGTATATACATTTAAGTTGTCTCTGTAAATAAATAAATAAATGAAATATGTACAGTAGGAAATAACACAAGTGATTAGATTATTTGCAGTTACTATTTACCCCATCATAAAATGGGCTGGTGCACCATGAAACTCCCGGGCTGAAAATGTTTCCCACTCTGGCCCTGAATACATGAGTTGACTAAAGGCTTCTGTGTTTAAAATCTAATCAATTCAAAAAGTACAAATAAATCAGGCCATTCTAGAATGGCTTTTATAAAATAGGCAAGAATCAAGTTTTTTTTCACAGCTTTATTGTTTTGTTTCACTGGAAACCAAAGCCATGTGGATAATAAAATACATATTTCAGGACAAATGGTGCATCAGTTTCACCTTTTGCCACATCTGTAAACATAATACAATTTAAAATTTTACTGTTCAGGATGACACAGCCAATGTGTAACAGAAAAACATACAATACCAAAACTTTGAAAGGAACCAAATGTGCTATTTGAGCTGATCGAGTCAAAAAACTGATCTTAAAGTCCCTTGAATGTCAAAACAAATGTTAGTAAGGGTTGCTTATGTCATTGTATTACTGGACAGTGAAAAGGACACTTTCTACTGTACAGTCGTAGGCAAACGTTTAGGCACCCCTGACAATTTCCATGATTTTTATTTATAAATAATTGGGTGTTTGGATCAGCAATTTCATTTTGATCTATCAAATAACTGAAGGACAGTAATATTTCAGTAGTGAAATGAGCTTCATTGGATTAACAGAAAATGTGCAATATGCATCAAAATGAAATTAGACAGATGCATAGTTATGGGCACCCTTGTCATTTTGTTGATTTGAATACCTGTAACTAGCTAGCACTGATTAATTAGAACACACAATTGGTTTGGTGAGCTCATTAAGCCTTGAACTTCATAAACACGTGCATTCAATCATGACAAAAGGTATTTAAGGTGGCCAATTGCAAGTTGCTGTTCTCTTTGACTCTCCTCTGAAGAGTGGCAACATGGGGGCTTCAAAACAACTCTCAAATGACCTGAAAACAAAGATTGTTCAACATTATGGTTTAGGGGAAGGCTACAAAAAGCTATCGCAGAGATTTAAGCTGTCAGTGTTCACTTTGAGGAACAAAGTGAGGAAATGGAAGACCACAGGCACAGTTATTGTTAAGGCCAGAAGTGACAGGCCAAGTAAAATATCAGAGGCAAAGGCAAAGGATGGTGACAACGGTCAAAAACAGCCCACCCCCAAAGACCTACAACATCATCTTTCTACAGATGGTGTCACTGTGCATCGTTCAACAATTCAGCACACTTTGCACAAGGAAAGGCTGTACAAGAGAGTGATGCGGAATAAGCCTTGTCTGCACCCACGCCACAAACAGAGTCGCTTGAGTTATGCAAACGCACATTTTGGACAAGCCAGTTTTATTTTGGAAGAAGGTGCTGTGGACTGATGAAACAAAGATTGGGTTAAATGGTCATACAAAAAGGGGCGTTATGCATGGTAGCAAAAGAATACAGCGTTTTAAGACAAACACTTGCTACCCACCGGAAAATTTGGTGGAGGTTCCATCATGCTGTACGGCTGTGTGGCCTGTGCCGGTTCTAGGAATCTTGTTAAAGTTGAGGGTTGTATGATTTCCACTCAATATCAGCAGATACTTCAGAATAATGTAGAGAAATCAGTTATAAAGTTACACTGGGGCTAGATATTTCAACCAGACAATGACCCAAAACACTGCTCAAAATCTACTCTGCCATTCATGCAGAGGAACAAGTACAATGTTCTGGAATAGCCATCCTAGTCCCCAGACCTGAATATCATTGAAAATATGTGGGGTGATTTGAAGCGTGCTGTCCATGCTCGGCAACCATCGCACCTAACTGAACTGGAGATGTTTTTGCAAGGAGGAATGGTCCAAAATACCTTCACCCAGACACGCATTACAGGCTATAGGAAGCATCTAGAGGCCGTTATTTCTGCTCACCAAATAACAGATGTGATATTTCTGTTGGGGTGCCCAAATTTATGCACCTGTCTAATTTCGTTTTGATGCATATTGAATTTTTTCTGTTCATCCAATAAACTGCATTTCACTACTGAAATATTACTGTGTCCTTCAGTTATTTGATAGATCAAAATGAAATTGCTAATCCAAACACCAGATTATTTAGAAATGAAAATCATGGAAATTGTCATGGGTGCTTAAACTTTTGCATATGACTATGTAAACAAATCTAAACCTTTATTAAATCACAAAATAAGTGAAACAGAACACATCATTAATAGCAACAATGTCCTCACTTATTTTGCTAGCATTAAATACAAATGTTTGTTTTATAATCAGTAAGGACTATCAGTAAGCCAATTTAGTACCATAAAAAAGACAGAGTAATTTACATTTTTACTGATTAATTCATTTATTATATTACAAACCAGAATGATTGTGGGTTGATGTGTAAGAGAAACGTACTGTATAGGTAATAAATAGAACAAAAACTAGTTGGCGCATCCCAATAGTCCAGAGCAGAGATGATTATTTACTAACCCTATTTTAACCCTTATACTAACCAGAATGTACTGTATGTATCAATATGCACGCACGCACACACACACACATATACATATACATATATGTGTGTGTATATATGTATGTGTGTGTGTGTGTGTGTGTATGTATATATGTGCAAAAAATAATAATCTATTAACTATCTATTAACATATCAATGAACAGTGGGACTGAAAATAAACACTATGTATAAGAGAACAAATAAAAACTTTCAAAGTATAAACAATCAAAAGCTTATAATTCAAATATGAATGCCCAAGTCAAATGACAGTGATAAGGCAGAGCTGCCCAAACTCAGTTCTAGGGATAATGTTATACCTTTCATTTTGATAATTATTAGAATCAGGTGTGCTAAATTAGGGTTAAAGAGAAAACATACAGGATGCTAGATCTTCAGGAACAGGGATGGGCAGCTCCATTTTAAGGAAATGGTCCATCAGTTGCTGTCTTCGTCATCACTGATGATTCCCTGCAGGTTACTCCAGTCAGTGAGTCTCTTCCTCCCTCTGCCTGTGTGACAATCCTCGCTGTCTGAGCTTGAGCTGACTACCCGCTTATAAGCAGATACAGGAGGGAAAGATTGCTGCTGCCATAATGAAGTCTGTCTCCGCTTTGCACGACCTGAGACATGGAGTACACAGCAGCAGTTCAAAGTGAGTTTTCCCCTTTGTGGGGGTGCTTTGACAGTCAAGTCTGAAACTATTCCTGAAACTTCAGTGTAGGAATTACAACCATTTTTATATGTGGCACACAAATTGTAGGGGCTCAAAGGTAATTGGACAAATGAACATAATCATTAAAGGACAATTCCGCCGCAAAATGACCCTACGAGTTAATAACACAAGGGTACCAAGTCAACCATTCTCTGGGACATGTTTTCGCGCTAATCGAATGTGCCAACTTTTAGTGCGAACGGATAATTACCTTATAACGCTAGTTGTGAGTGCATGGATGAAGTAAAAAAGAAATGGCTATTTTATACCACTAATGCTACGTTCAGACCGATCTTGAATCGAGCATGAAATTCGCTTCTATCGCAGCTAGTTGGACGCTTGAACAATTTGAAACCACTCGCAAGTCCAAAGCGAATAGGACGCGCGAATAAAGCAAGTGTTTGAAAAAGTAAATACACGCGCGTTCGTGGCTGAATTGAGGTGTTGGGAAGAGAGAGTGCACACCTGCACAGGGGCGGCACCAGACATTTCCCCCAATGAGACAAACAAATCACCATACTTTTAAAACTATGAATAAGGGACAGAACAATTAATGTGTTTATATTGCGTTAACACATTTTGTGTCAAATGTTCAGCATTGTAAAAAGTTTAAAGTAAAAGTACAATGTTGGGTTTATCCGTTTTGGGAAGTTATTAATTTAAACCTATGACTAGGTAAAATACATCATAAACATGGCTCGACATTAAGGCTTGTCCGGGACAAGTGAAAAATGTGGTAGGACAAGGAGCTTGTAGAATCGCTTGTCCGAATGGACAGAGACAGACACACACACAGACAGACACACACACACACACACAGAAAGGCACACACAGACACACACACACAGACAGACAGACAGACAGACACACACAGACAGACAGACAGACAGACAGACACACACAGACAGACAGACACACACACACAGACAGACAGACAGACAGACAGACAGACAGACAGACAGACACAGACAGACAGACA
>JACXGM010027665.1:0-14390 GCA_016801145.1 Umbra pygmaea | reverse complement strand
GTTCTGATATTTACAAGATTGGTTTGGAAGTTCAAATATACTATTATGATTGAAGTAGTTAAATAAAAAATGTATTCATCAATTCATGCATCACCTCATGTCATTATAACAGTCATTATAATCGCATATCGAATCGCAATCGCAATTTTGGTGACAAAAATCGCAATTAGATTATTTTCCAAAATCGTTCAGCCCTACTTGGGACCAGTGATCACTGGTTCTAGTCGTAACTAGTTCACTATTTAGGAAAAAAGGTCCCAGTTGGATCCCAGACTGACTCCTCTCAACCTGATTATATGACCTTAGAATCTGTTAATACCATGGAATTACGACCAGCATTCTAGAATCCTTACTCTGGAATTCTAGAGTCATTTGTTTACCTGTTTAGCATCCATCTGATTCTTTTACGATTATACTGCCCTCTGAAAATAGGTGAGATATTTAAGACGTGCAAACTTCTATTGAGTCTGTTCCGTAGTGCTCATAATGAATCTGAAATCATGATGTAGTTAAAGGCTAATAGAATTTTAAGGCTAATAGAATATAAAGGCTAATAGAATATGAATGCTATAGAATATGAAGGCTAATAGAATATGAAGGCTAATAGAATATGAAGGCTAATAGAATATGAATGCTAAAAGAATATGAAGGCTAATAGAATATGAAGGCTAATAGAATATGAAGGCTAATAGAATACAGGAGTTGAATACCTGGCTCACACTACAGGAGTTTTAAAATCCTAACTGATTTTAAAATCTGGTTGCAACACTCATTTAAAAAAAATCTTTGCAGATTTTTTCCCTCAAATATAAATATATATATAAACATGCTCACACCACAAGATTTGAAAATCGTGGCACATCACACACTACACAATGTTATTAAGATTATCATGCCAGAGGAAGCGCCTCACGTGATCTACGCAGCAGATCGGAAACGGGAGAGTGGATGTAAACTAAATGGACACTGAAAAATAATTTTATACAGGGTTTGCAAACGTTTATCCATTCATCTATCAACAAAGTACTGCCATAACAATTTTATATATTGGGTTGCACTTATGGTTCGGGGAACTTCCATTCAGAAGAAGTGAAACAAATCATCTCAAATAATAAGGTAGTGCTACAACTAATTTTTATCCAAAGTGAAAACTAAATTAGATCTTCCTCCATCTACGAAGTCCAACGGATCCGTTTTGCACTTTCGTCTCGTAAAAGGCTAATAGAATATGATGGCTAATATAATATAAAGGCTAATAGAATATGAATGCTAATAGAATATGAAGTCTAATAGAATATGAAGGCTAATAGAATATGATGGCTAATAGAATATGAATGGTGACAGAATTTGAAGGCTAATAGAATATCAATGCTAATAGAATATGAAAGCTAATAGAATATGAATGCTAATAGAATATGAAGGCTAATAGAATATGAAGGCTAATAGAATATGAATGCTAATTAATATGAAGGCTAAAAGAATATGAATGCTAATATAATATGAATGCTAATAGAATATGAAGGCTAATAGAATATGAATGCTAATATAAGATGAATGCTAATAGAATAGGAAGGCTAATAGAATATGAAGGCTATTATAATATAAAGGCTAATAGAATATGAATGCTAATAGAATATGAAGGCTAATATAATATAAAGGCTAATAGAATATGAATGCTAATAGAATATGAATGCTATTAGAATATGAAGGCTATTAGAATATGAATGCTAATAGAATATGAATGCTGATAGAATAAGAATGCTAACAGAATATGAAGGCTAATAGAATATGAATGCTAATAAAATATGAAGGCCGATAGAATATGAATGCTTATAGAATATGAATGGTAATAGAATATGAATACTAACAGAATATGAAGGCTAACAGAATATGAATGCTAATAGAATATAAAGACTAATAAAATTTGAAATGACACCTTGAAAAGCTTTACTTGTTCTAACTCTGGCAAACAAACCTGAATGACCTCTGGCCTTTTGGTTTGGTATGAATTTTACAAATTACAGCACACAATGCAGAGAAAATTTGGTAAAGGCAAGTAACGTGTGTGTGTGTGTGTGTGTGTGTGTGTGCAAGTGGCTTTGGTCCAAGTTCACTCAACGACTAGATCAGTAACATGTAAAGTGATGAAGCTACATTCCTGCTGAGCTCAGGTCAGCTGTGGGGATCCTCAGAACTTCCTCTCTTTCTCTCTGTGGCTCTTTCTTTTGGCCCCGCCTCTCTCTATAGCACAGAGTCAAGTAACAGACAGGCCCCACCACCCACTAACCTCTGACCCTACTCAACCAATCACATGCAGCAATTTCGTTGTCCAGATTTAGCAGGACTATCACTGGCAGTAATGTTGACAATGCAGGAAGTGGAAGACAGTCTATCAGACAGACAGGAGAGTACACAGACAGACAGACAGACAGACAGACAGACAGACAGACAGACAGACAGACAGACAGACAGACAGACAGACAGACAGACAGACAGACAGGAGAGTACACAGACAGACAGACAGACAGGAGAGTACACAGACAGACAGACAGACAGACAGACAGGAGAGTAGACAGACAGACAGGCTCTCTCTCCCTCTCCCTCTCTCTCTCTCTCTCTCTCTCTCTCTCTCTCTCTCACAAGCGTGTAGAACACACAAGCGTGTAGAACACACAAGCTTGTAGAACACATAAGCGTGTAGAACACATAAGCGTGTAGAACACATAAGCGTGTAGAACACATAAGCGTGTAGAACACATAAGCGTGTAGAACACATAAGCGTGTAGAACACATAAGCGTGTAGAACACATGTACAATGTCAGCAGACATGTAAAAGCTGATGTAGCTTCCCACAGGAGTATGTTTCCATTCGGCTTCGTCCCACAGGCAACATGCTTAAACACGCGTGTAAACATGTCAGGCTGAACTCACCGATACACGCGTGCACACGCACAGTTAGCTGGGTACGCAGGACAACACTGTGCTTCTTCCCTCGTGTCCTAAAGAGAGGGGGGGATGGAAAGAGATTATTTTAATTTTTTTAGGTTATTCTAATCTACTTTGATAATTGCTTTCCTTTGTTGCCGGCACATTGTGAAAAACTGTCTAAATGTATTTTCTTTTATGTTAATTTCTTTTGCTTTGCCATGTAAACGTGCTTCCCATGGTAATGAAATACCTTTGAAATAAACTAAATACAGACTGAGAACAAGAGAGAGGAAAAGAGATGCATGTTCGACTAGCGAGAGACAGTAGCAGCAGGCGTGGACACAACTCAGACTAGCCAATCAGACGTATAAGCAAACAGTCACGACAAAGACTGACTACACAGACCTACAGAAAGCAGACAACACCAAACAGTCACGACAAAGACTGACTACACAGACCTACAGAAAGCAGACACAACACAGAGAGCAGAGTGGCCTATTCAGCTCTGAGTGGCCTATTCCACTGCATTGTTTCATTTCAACTCTTTAACCTGGGACTCATAGAATCATAGAATGATGAGGTAAAGTACAAAACCAGCAGCATGCTCCGACCTTGCAGGGTAAGAGGCTTTTTCGATAGATTTCAGAAACCTTTTATGAATCCGCTCGAGCTGACGTTGGGACGAGACACAATTGTAGTATGAAAACTTGCATGTCTCTCGAATTCCACGCAACCTCCAGAGGAAGCGCGCAAGAAGGATTAGAAAGATCCCACCTGAGGCTTTGCAAAGACCCCAGGAGAAATGTGTCTTGAGGGGAAATTCTTCACTATATTGTAAGTCAATGGGCAGGGCTGGTTACTGATCGAAGTGCTCAGGCACCCAGCACAAAACGGCTTGAAAGACACCCACAAACGAGCGATTTTGGTTTGGAGACATGACAGTGTGAATACAAACAGTATCGAAATTAGCTTGAGCAGATTCGTAAATGTTGTTGAAAGCTATCTAAATCTATCGTTGTATAAAAAGCCCCTAAGAGTTGAATACCCCTGGTTTAGTGTGTTACCCTGCTGTGTCCTGATGAATGGTTTATACTTGTGAGTGTTTAGAGTTTTACCCTGCGGTGTCCTGCTGAAAGCCCTCCAGTTCATCTCTCTGCTCCGCCAGGGAAGACTCCAGGTCCAGATAGGAGCCATTGTGGGACAGCTGTAGAGCACAGTCATCGAGCTACAGAGAGAGAGAGAGACAGGAGAGGAGGTTATGTCAGCCATTGAACTAAAGAGAGAGAGACAGGAGAGAGGGTTATGACAGCAATCGAGCTACAGAGAGAGAGACAGGAGAGGAGGTTATGTCAGCCATTGAGCTAAAGAGAGAGAGACAGGAGAGAGGGTTATGACAGCCATCGAGCTACAGAGAGAGAGACAGGAGAGAAGGTTATGACAGTTATCGAGCTACAGAGAGAGAGACAGGAGAGGAGGTTATGTCAGCCATTGAGCTAAAGAGAGAGAGACAGGAGAGAGGGTTATGACAGCCATCGAGCTACAGAGAGAGAGACAGGAGAGAAGGTTATGACAGTTATCGAGCTACAGAGAGAGAGACAGGAGAGGAGTACTGTATTGCAGCATAACACCCAGATACATTCATATATTTCAATATTAATTCCAGAATGTACATTGAATTATTTCAAAATGTTGTAATCCTCTTTCCTTTTGCCAGGATAATCAGAGATTCCTAAATGCAAAAACAATATGGCAGAATTAACATTTGGCAACTGTAGTAGTGAAGTACTACATGACTAAACAAAACAGTGTGCTTTTTTAAATCAGCTAAGCTGTGTAAGTTTGAATTATAGAGAAGTGTTTTCTGAGTAAAACATTACAAGACAAACCACAAGAATCTCCCACTCTCTCTTTACAGCCTTCTCCCTCTAATGTCTGCTTCACACCCTTTTTAAAAACAATTGTCGCCAATAAAATGAAGCTTGTTTTATGGGGTGGGTAGGAACATGCGTACGGTCCGCCTGGAGCACACAGGGATCAGTTTCTGGCTGGGCTCTGTTTAAAAGTAGGATTTATTCCAGCAACTGTTATTGTGTTATAAAGACTATAGAGAACATGAAACCCAACCACTAAAAACAGAAAAAGTGAGAGGGAGGGAGAAAGGATAAAAGACAAAGGGGAGTAATAGAAAGGACTTTAGGGGAGAAGAAACCTGTACATGTTGTGGGGTGTGTGTATGTGTGTGTGTGATGTTGTAGATTGTGTGTTTGTTTGTGATGTTGTAGGGTGTTTGTATGTGTAGTTGTGATTTTGTAGGGTTTCTGTTTGTCTGTTTGTGTTGTTGTAGTGTGTCTGTTTGTTTGTGATGTTATTGTGCTTGTGTATGTGTGATGCTGTAGGGTGTCTGTTTGTTTGTTTGTTTATGTGTGATGTAGGGTAAAAATTTCGGCTCATAGTTGAGGTTTATGGAAAAACTTTAGGCATTACCAGGTTTTGGCATTAGGCCTAGGCATAAAGGGAGGTTAAAGAGGATAATGTTGGGTTAGGGAATCAGGAAAATCCATTTCTAGGTCTGGGTAGGGTCCCCACAAGTACAGAAAAACCATGAATGTAGTTGCTGATGTGTGATTTGTGCACGTGTCTGCAGTATGTGTTCAATAAGGTGTGTGAGTGTGTGTCTGTGTGTGTGTGGTGTAAGACCTCCCTCAACTTTGAACACCAATAACTGTGTGCCCTGTGTTGTGTTGATCTGAAACACATTTTAACATGTGTGTCTGTGCATGGCACATCTGCAGCTCCTACAAACACTCCGCCAACACATTACTGACACATTACCAACACATTACTGACACATTACCAACACATTACTAACACCTGGACATGTTGTTTCAATCTGAACCACTTTACACGCCACAGCTTCAAAACAACCTCTTGGCATTCCCTGTGAAGCTTAGAAGGACTCATTTTTGGTTCCAGAAGAACTTTGCTTGGCACCATGGAGTACCCAGAAATCTACCTGGAACACAATGGGGTTCTAAGACAGAAACAGTGTTGCTCTGTAGAGAGAATTTAATAGCTCAGTTATATTTTATCGGAGCAGGTACCGGTACACTAAGAAACTGCGATTTCCTCAAGGGTTCTTTGTGAAGGCAGATGGTTGTACACTGGAACTACTACCTTCCATGTTTCAGGTCAGTTCTGAAGGCCCTCTTATTATTACTTCAACACTACTTCTAAAATCAAGTTAGTATGCATACGGTATATTTCAAAACAAAATACTAAATACAGAATAAATGTGAGTATGTGGAAAGGAATATTTTTTATGTTTTTTAAATGGAAGTGTGTCTGCTGAAAGCGAAGTGGGCAGAAATCAAAGCTATGCTGCAGTGGTATCTGGCGACCGGAAGCAGTGCCTCAGACCACTGGTCCAACCCACGACACCTAACCCTATTTCTGTACAAACACGTCACCAGTCCTGCACTGCTCCAGTCGGCATGGCGACATTGTCTTTGGAAGCATGGTCACTCACCCTCACAGAGACCGACAGACAGACGGACGGCTCACTGGCTATATAAAGCCTGGCTATTTTTGATCCTGATGTGAGCCAGTGTGCTTGCCATAGCCAGAGAAGGGGTGTGTCCCTGTAGATATCATTGTAGGGGGGGAAGACAACACTGCCAAATGGCTGTGATGGGTGGTGCTAGCTAGGACAGGTGATCGGTGGTGCAGTGAGCATGTACTGTAGATCAGGACTAACCTTAAAGTAGGAATGTAGATCAGGACTAACCTTACAATGGGCATGTAGATCAGGACTAACCTTACAGTGGGCATGTAGATCAGGACTAACCTTACAGTGGTAATATAGATCAGGACTAACCTTACAGTGGGCATGTAGATCAGGACTAACCTTACAGTGGGCATGTAGATCAGGACTAACCTTACAGTGAGCATGTAGATCAGGACTAACCTTACAGTGAGCATGTAGATCAGGACTAACCTTACAGTGGTAATATAGATCAGGACTTTCTTGCCAGACGCCAGCAGCATAGAGCCCTGTATTCCACTGTCGGTTTGCTTCTAAAGCTAACCAGGGTCGGGCCTGGTTAGTCCCTGGATGGGAGACCAACGCTGCTGGAATTTGCTCTGGTCTAAAGATCATTCCCAATGCCCCAGGGCCTTAATACCATCATGGCAACCTAATCATCCCTAGCTTTCTATTGGTTCATTCATCCCATTCCCTCCCCCCCTTCTCCCCAGGCCATTGCTGTAAATGAGAATGTATTCCCAGTCAACTTGCCTGGTAAGATAAAGGTAAACTAACTAAAAGTTGGAAGTATAGTGCATTAAAACACTGACCCTCTCCTAACCATAAAATAACCCATGGCCCAAGATTCTCTCCAAACCAAAACGGCATACTAACCCATGTTCCAGTAACAGTTCATACTGGATTTATTAGCAGAAAGCAGCTATACCTGCAGACCCATGAAGAGTCGCCAACAACGCTGTAAGGGGAAACAGAAAACTCTCTTTCGAACAACACAACAAACCTGCTAACAGAACACGCCAGCCAGTCAACACACCAGCTGGTCTCCTACATTCCACCAAACCATGCTAGAACATTCTATGATGGTTATGAGCTCCCACAAGCCTCCATTAGTCATCCAGCATCTACCTCTGGCAGCACCAAGCAGTAGGAGACCTGATAGCCCTTAGGGCCCTCAACAGTTCACGGAGGGTTGAAAAGGGTGAAGGTGTAACTATCTTTATGATGAAATAACAACACAATCACTAATGTCTAATACAAATAATTTTGCAATATTGCATTTAGGTGTTGTGTGTGTAGTTGTTTGTTTGTGTGTGTCTGCAAACTAATAATTATTTTCTACGATAAGCGTACAAGAGAGACTTGAGGATTAAAGAGGGTGTGTTTATGAAATACACACTGCATTTCGGTTAGTTCAGTCTTCTCTTGCAGTGTAGAATTGAAGCTGGCAGATTAAAGTCTGCATGCATGTAGTGACCTGGTTGTGACATCACATTGGTCACAATGGGTCAATATGTAAATTGGAATCGGTGGATATTCAAATTGATTTATACTGTATGAAAATAGCTCTATATGTAAGAAGATTAATATTCCTATATAAAGACTACAATAAAACATTCAACAACTTTTATATTGAAAAAATGACCATCATCAAACAAGAATTGTATAATTTTTCTTTAGTCAAATAATTCATTCAACATAGAGCCCAAATATTACTAACATATACCATTAGAACTTAATACTGTTCTTTTCTAGAACTGTTCCAGTTTATAATACTGTAACTATACTAATAGAATCATCTTTTCAGGCCTTCAAGCAAAAGTTCAGGATTTATGGTCCAGAAGCTGTATTCTTAATCTAAATACCATGACAGAGATGCATAAACATGCCTAACGATGCATAAAGATGTGTACCGATATCAAAAGATCTACATGGACATACACTTTAATCTCGTTCCCAGAGAAATGTCTAAATGTGACATCTGTAGCCTATACAAATAGCACAAGAAATGTCCAGAGTAAAAGTAGGGAGAAAAAAGTAAATAAGAAAAATAAAAAAGGATGAGGAAAGGAAGGAAGAGAACCAGGAGGCCATGTTGGAAAGCCACAGACGGTCAGTTTGAGGAGACGGTTCTGTGGGCTCCAAGCCACAGGCATTCTGGGAGACTGGGCTATATTTTACATTTTATAGATCTCAGCAACAGTCATCCAGAATGCTGGGTCATCCGTCCCATAATAACATGATAGTAAAAAGACAGAGAGAGATAACAACTGAGAGAGATAGAGAAAAGGTGGAGAGGAGGGGGGGGACAGAAAGCGATGAAGACACTAAAACAGTTTGAAGGACAGAAGACACATGGGATCTGATTCTGGCACAGTCCATAACCGACAAGCTAGGAGAAATGGAAGTAGAGACTCTAACCATAAAACCCTGCAGCCTCATATGCAGCTAAACCTGCAAACAAATATACTTGTCAAGGCTCCATTAAAGGCTTGGAGAAATACTATAAAGCTAAAATGATGTGGACATCATTTTAGATGGAGACGTTTAGTGGAGACGTCACTGCTTTCCAGCTATAGCTTTGTAAAATGCGTGATCACGATTTCCGCCAAAGTTTCCACCCCACCGACCCAAACTTGAGATTCGTCGTAAAAGTTGTTAGTCTGCAGGGAACACTCCCTAAAAAAATGTCTCTACTTATGTATGGGCCAGACTATCATTCTTACCAGACCATGTGTTGTTACCATGGGTCTGGCCATGCAAAACATGTCTTTATGGATCCTGCTTTGTGCACAGAGGCAAAGTCATACTGGAACAGAAAAGGGCCTTCCCCAAACTGTTGCCTCAAATTTGGAAGGATTAAGATTTCACTTCACAGGGGGTCCATGTGGCGCTGTGAGCTAAGTCGCTGCATTGCATGACAAACTATTTGTCAGTGGTTCGAGCCTGATTATAGGTTCTCCGACTTTCCTCTGACCTCCAGAATGTGGCAGCGCAAATTGGCATAGCGTTGCTCAGGATTTGGGATATATAAGTCGAATGATCTACCTTGCCACATCGCTCCCAGTGTCTCATTGTGTGCAGATCGGATGCCTGTAAATTCAATAATTCACTCTAAAAACAAACGTTTCTAAATAGCATTAAAAGTGCTTCATGGCTTGTAATTATAGGGGAACCACTTTAAGTGCTATTTAGCACCTATGTTTAAAAATGGTGCTATGTAGAACCATAAGAGGTTCAATATAACACCTTAACCACCCCAAAGAACCGCTGAAGAACCAAACTGGGCTTAACAGGTTCTTTAAATGGTTATGGTGCTACATAGCACCACTACTTCTTCAGCGGTTCTTCAGCGGTTCTTCAGCGGTTCTTTGAGGTGCTTAAGATGCTTTATGGCACCTCTTATGGTTCTACATGGCACCATTATTAAAGACGGGGTGCTATATAGCACTTAAAGTGGTTCCCCTATGATTACAAGCCATGAAGCACTTTTAGTGCTATTTAGAACATTTTGTTTTTAGAGTGTTGAAGTATAGTTGGTGAGCATACTCATCCTGCATAATCATCCCGCATACTCATCCCGTATAGTTGGTGAGCATACTCATCCCGAGCAGTGTGAAAAGTATCAGCCGACTCGGCAACATGTTGTTGGAACAACCATGAGAGCTCCCCTCACCATCCCACATCTGTCCAAGGAGCAGAGTTGCCGACAACGAAGGGTCATTGGGAATTGGGAGGGGGGAAATATGTGGGGGAAAAAAATCTAACCACAAAAAATTATGAAATATATAAAAACATTAAACTACATTGGAATTAAGGAACCTAGCCCAACCCCTAATAAACAGCCCCAGACCATGTCCACATACTTTGGCTGTATGTACTGTTGTTTAAGAGAAAACGGTGTGTATGTTTTGACTGTTTCCAGCAGCATAAATTGTAGATACATCACGTGCTGGTGACATACAGTGCTCTATTTTCAACTCTGTTAATCAAGGCTTTTGATTGGTTGGACGTAGGTGTCCAAAATTGGATCTCCACACATTTCGCAAAATGTGGTTGTTATGATTTAGAATTATCTATTATGATGAACAATGATGACATACTATTTTATGGCATTATTTATGACTTGCAGTTGCTATTTGTTATTTTATCTGACTTGTTATACCGACTGTGACCGGCTGTGACTTTTCAAGACTGGCTATGACTAAAAAGGACGTTCTAAGAGTTGTAGTGAACCAGTTTTCTTCTGCATCAATATTTCGGTCAGGACTATTACTGACGGTGGTTTCCACAGCTGTCGTCATTGGTGGCTTTCAAAAATGACCAAACTCTGGTCTCCAAAACAAGTGATGCATCGGAAATGGGTTATGTGATGTGTATTTCTGTGTTTTTATGTTTGCCCGAGGCGTGTGTGTGTGACGGATGTGTCAGTAGGTTCTAAGATCTAAAATCAGAAAGAAGGATTGGCTGCTAATGGAACTGTGAGAGAGAAGTTGAAACATTGACTTAAAATGTTGAAAACACACATACCCTCTCTCACATACACTGTATCAAACAAACGAACAGACACACACCTGAGTGTTTCGTACATCGACGCCCCATCACTCTTCTCGTTACTGTCACTTTTAAATTAAACGGACGGCCTGGATATATCGGGCTGGCTGAGCTCAACTAAAGCCTATTGCCCACCTGTCGCTTTACACACGAATAAACCCTTCAGCGACTGGTCACGCAAGACTGACCGCTGTCTCCGAGGCAGATACGTCGGTAATAACAGCAGACAAATAAGAACACGTCTTTGAAAGTGTCTATGACAACTTGTAAATGTTAGTTGCCAGCGATTGGCATTACATTGCTGTTGGCCGCCTACCAAATATCATAATATTTTTGCATGTTTCACTGAATGTCACCTCGTCGGTCTGTACACATCAATCAACTGCGGTTGGGCTTATAAATAGCCTGCGAGGTCGGGTTATTCATATATGAATACGAGACACAAATACGATTGAAATACATTAATTCAAACTAAAAGTAAAACATGCCATAGCTACCTTGTGGGGAGCTCTGAGAAGCCGGTGGACCCCAGCTATCTGATTGATGAGCGGGATATCCTCCCGGAACGTGAAATGCGGTGGTCGGGTAGGCTCTGGAAAGTTGGTGCTGTTAAATGGATCGGTGTCATCTAGAAATTGAACCCTGCAGACGAACGTAGCCATGATGTATCCATGCAATACAGTCCACGGATGAGGGGGCAACTAACCACCGGTTAATGATTAGGCCCGTCGCCTAGGGACGAAGGAGCGAGATCCGTATCTTTGTGTCCGTAACAACAACTAAACAGCAGGTTGTCAAGTTGGAGAAGCCACACGACACAAGACTCACCGTCGCTAATCCTTTAGTATGATACAGTAAATAATGTCTTTTTCAGAGTCCGTGTGGGTGACTTAACATAATGTCTGTATTACAGGCACAGGAAAATAGTTTTGGTTCGCCTGTAGCGTAAGAACTGATGGCTCCCTTTAATTACTGTGCGCTGTCACCTCGGTCTCCTCCATGTACAGCCGGCCCCGCTTAATTTGGTCTTGTCAAAGCAGGTGGCCAATGACAGGAGAGAAAGAAAAAGATGTAGGTAGGAAAAAAGAAAGAGGGAGAAATTAAGAGACAGAGAGAAGTGAAGGGTGAGAGAGGTCTTAGTTAGCTTGGGACAGCCGGTGTCGCTACGCCAGGAGGTAGAACAAATCCCCCAAACCCCTCCTTCTTTACCCCTTTGGAATTAGCCCGATACTGAACTCCCTGCGTCTGATTTTAAAGCAAATGGCGACCCCATCTGACACAGCACATCATGCACAGTCCCGTACGTGGGGTAGGCTGTTATTACACATGGGCTGCAGTTGCGGCTCAACTTTGGGATGCGGAGTGCTGCACGTGTCACTATTCAGCTAATCTATGTATTCAGCCCATTAATACGCGGGACCAGGAGGGCACATCACAACATTAACGAAGCAAACAAAATTGATACCATCGACATTAACAGAAATGAAACATTTATTAAAACGCTGCATTTGAGAAAACTATCAATGACATGCAACACAATAGCATTGGCCCACAACACAACAGCATTAAACAACATTTAGAGAAACGCTGCATTTCAAGTCACTCACAATAACAGTGCTCCGGACCATTAGGCGGCGCTAGTAGGTTGTGCTTTGTGTTTTATCTGTTCTGTTGTAGAAAATGAATTGTAAAAAACAAAATTTGTAGAAAAACAAGCCAAAAGTTTATTGACATTGTGACAGAATTTTTCCAACCTCTTATAGTTAAATGTTTTTTGTGTGCAACATTTAAAAGGGCATATCAGTTCATTATTTTTCCACGCTTTCCGCCATTGAGCGTTATTGTTACTGATATAAATATTGATCGTGCTTCTTCTTCAGTCTCCATCCTGCTACCGAGAACAAGCCCACATTAAAATCAGATAAACCTTGTCCGGATATCTACTGTCCTCCTACTTGGGGTTTAGGTATGTTATATATACATAGTTATAACGTTAAAGTTAATATGCCACTTTTGCAGACATTTAAAACTGTTATTGATTGTAATTGTTGATTATTGTGGCACTACTGATGCATCAACGTTTGCTAGCTATCTAGTTTGAATGCTCAGGTGTTTTCATTTAAAATAGTCTGCATGTAACAACTAGTAATGCAACATGTGCCTTAATCCCTGTACAAAGCCTATTTTTATAGTTTAACTTGATATTAATTGTATTTGTACAAAAATCATTCCATCCCTACATTAAAGGCAGTTCTGGATGAGGATGTTAAAAACCTATTGCAAACTGCTTCCTGTCTTTCAAGTCATTACAATAATCATTCATTCAAATTGTGTATACAACATATTTGTTTCTGTTTTTAATAAAAAGTTTATAAAAACATGTTCAATTATTATATTTTGCTATCACATGCTCTTATTGTTTCTTTACACACAATACAATTACATTTGGTTACAATTCACTAGCTTTATAATGATATAACAATGATTATTGCAATTAATTAAAACAAGCACTATTGTTATGAAAAAACAAAAATCTGAGATTGTGTTGCTGGCATAATAGTGTTATTGTTTTGATTGAGAGACCCCTAGTGGCCAAAAACTACATTGTACCTTTAATTAAGAATAACTGTTACAAATTATACAGCTCTTGAAAAATTCAGACACAACTACTATTAAAAGTTATGTGTTTGGGTAAATTGAATATTTTGTTTGATTCCATAAACTACACTTCTCCCAAATTCTAAATACAACATATTTTATGTATTTATTTACGGAAAATTACATCTGGTCAAAATAACAAAATAGATGCAGTGTTGTCAGACCATGAATGAGGCAATTTTGTCTTGAGCTGTATATTAGATACAGTTGGGAAGGTAGTACAGTAAATTAGATGGGAAAGATGCTGGTATATTTATTGATGGCAACACAGTTTATCTTTTTACTGAACTAATAACAATAACCTCTTATGTATCTCAAAAATGCCCTCTGTTGAATTTTCCGCTGTGAAAATTGAACTATTTCTTGTTGACGAGTAAGGCTGTAATGATGCATATGTACGTAACCGTACCATACGGGGTGCTATTCCTGGGTTCACACATGAAACCGAATACATAGAACATTAAATTATAAATAACTGGCTAACTAATGTATTTTTTTATGCTTCTTCAAAGATCTCATTAATATGAATATAAATATGAGCCTTTTCTCACATCATAATCGACATTCTAATCATTGTTGGCACTTTTCCAACTTTGTTAAACATGAGGAGAGCTCCACAATGGTGAGTGCAAAACAATGTAGCTATGAGGCAACGTAAACAATGTAGCTATGAGGCAACGTAAACAATGTAGCTATGGGGCAACGTAAA
>JACXGM010027663.1:0-14390 GCA_016801145.1 Umbra pygmaea | reverse complement strand
AAAATGTATAAGCTAGAGATAAATATTAAAATGGCACAATGTAATTGGTCTCAACATTTGGTCACGGTTAGGTAAAGGTTAGGACGGGTGTAAAATGTAGAAAGCAATAATATAAAACAAAAAAAGTGGGATTGGAAATGATGCACATTTTAGAACAATGACAACCCTGTTGTCAAATACTGAAGCTGACCTTTCCCCAAAAAAAACAACAAACAAAAAAACACGAGTGCAGTCAATAGCATTGATTACATTTGGGAAACTGGATATAGCTGCAAATTGTGCTTTTTTGTTTGCCTGTTCACCCGCCGTGTAAGGAAACTTCATGTAATTATGCAACAACCCTAATATACCTACTAACACGTCTGGCATAACCATGCTAATGGTTGGCTGAGATATCCCTGACCTGTTAGCCAATTCCCTCTGATAAGTGCCAGAAATCCTAGTGTTGTAAAGGACGATAAGTGGGACTGGCACGCATGGTTTCTCCGAGTGCTCCTCTGTAACGCTAGGCCCAAAAGAGTGCAGAGGTCCAGCAGGACGGCCTGAGGAAGTCGGAACCGGCTCAAAAGCCGCTTTTCCTCGTTTGCCAGCAAGTCTTCTTGCTGTCTGAATATGTGTATCCTCGGAAGGGTTTTTGGGGTGCTGCACTGGGAGCGTGACTAGAGCATGTCAACATTAAGCAAGATTTTTCTTTATCTTAAAACTTATGTTAAAATTAAAAAATGTCCACTATCAATGTGTAGTAGAATGAGACAGATGAAATGTACAATGATTCTATACATCATGATTGTATCCTAGTCACCCTATCTGGAAAACGGCTATCTTTTATAAAACCATGGTTTCTGAAATACATTAAGGCCATAGTTAAAAATAATTATTGGTAGTATGTTCATGGAACCTTATTAGATTACTTGTAGAACAACTAATTTGAAGTAGGCTATACTGTAGTTCAATCGACAACTTCCAAATGAAATTTTTGTGTTTTAATAAAAGCTTCAAATACAACAACGAACATTTCAGCCTGTGCAGCATGAATTTTAGAATAGTTCAATGTAGTTTTATAATTATTGAGGTTGTTTGAGAATTTATTTTGGATTACAAATTTATTTTAGTGTATCTGCTAGCCTCAGCAATGCTTGCACTGATGAGAAAAATAGAGTTGAAGCGTAAAATTAACTGCTTTAAGCAAGCCTCGCTTTGCTCGAAGGCACGCTGCTGTTGGCTGTGTAGCTTGTCTCATTGATCGCTGTGATTTCAAAACCTGCGATTTGTGTTCCAGTCTGGTTTCTGAGATGTTTGGGTGATGTGACACATCCAGTGTGGTGTGGCCATAAGGGTAACCTGTTTCACTTGCATTGAGAGCTCTTTTGACCACATCTTGTAGGTTCACAGCAAAAGCTTCTAAATGTGAATGCCACACCTGGAATCGACTCCAGACCTTTTACCTGCTTAATCAATGAAGTAATATTGAAGGAATAGACCACATATGTCCAGGAAACAGTTTTTGAGTCAATCGTCCAATTACTTTTGGTCTCTTAAAAAAGAGGGGCTTCAAAGAGCTGTAATTCCTAAACCCCTCCTCCAATTTGGATGTGAATTCCCTGAAATTATAGCTGAACGACTACACTTTAAGCTCATATTCATTGAACTGTAACTTTAATATATGTTGATAAACAGACAAAATCATAAAAATGGTGTCAGGGTCCAAATATTTCCTGACCTACCTGTATATCTCTTCATCTCTTAGCCTCTCATCACAAGCACACACACAGGAGTGCATGTACACACTAACAAACTAAGTGATTGGCATTATTCAAGTCCTACAAGAAGAGGGAAAAATACATGTCGCTTTTCTTAGAAATTTTGAATTGATGCATCTATAACTAGATGTCTTAGGAGGCTTTTCTCTAAAACTAGCTGTCTTTAGAGGCTTTTCTCTATAACTAGTTGTCTTTAGAGGCTTTTCTCTATAACTAGTTGTCTTATGAGGCTTTTCTCTATAACTAGTTGTCTTATGAGGCTTTTCTGTATAATTTGATGTGTTAGGAGGCTTTGCTCTCAAACTAGCTGTCGTTGAAGTCTTGTCTATAACTAGCTATGTTTGGAGGCTTTTCTCTATAACTAGCTGTCTTAGGAGGATTTTCACTTAAACTACGGTAGATGTCTTTGGAGGCTTTTCTCTAAAACTAGTTGTCTTAGAAGTCTTTTCTCTAACACTAGCTGTCTTAGGGCTGGGTTATGAAAGTTTGGAGAATTGCTTTCTATTTGTGGGTGTGAAATCTTCACTTTTGTGGATTTTGGAAAATAAGTGGGTGAAATCCTAGTTTGGTGTTTAGTGTTTTTTTTCTTCATATTTCTTTCTCTCTCCACCTGTTTTTACTCTTATAGTCAGGAAACAGGCTGTCCCCAGTGCTTTGATGGGAAAAAAAGGTTGGCTTATTGCAACTCTGACAGAGGTGTGTATTTACTTGTGTGGAAACAGGTAGTCAGGGGTGCTGGGGCACCGATTTGCATCATATCAACATAAATTTGCCAGACTCAGTTTATCTTTCCCAAAAGAATGTTAACTCAGATGTTAATTGAAAGGAATGTGATTCTTCTTCAATAGCAGGACTTGCTAAGTCTGTGATGCTGTTTTTTGTGTGTTTACAATGCATACCTGTGTGTTTATTGTGCATGTTTGTGACTTCATGCATGTGTGTGGTGTGTGAGTGTATATTAAAAGAGAAGTTCCTCTATGTCTCTTCATCTAATAGGTAAAGTAATTTTATGTCTGAGTATTTAGATGTGTGAACGAGCATGTGTTTTGTTCTAAAATCAGTAAGTAGCTCTCCACAGATAGAATGCCACAGTCATCGAATGCATTGCATTCTTTCTCAGAGCTACCTGTGTCTTAAACAAGCAGGCCTCCTTTCCACATATCACAACAATATATCTCTACATCTGTCAGAGATAGCAATCTTCAATCTTTCCATAAGCAAGCCATAAACAGGGTTCCAGAGATAACAAACGTGAGTAAATATGCAATGGCAAATCTTGTTTTCAAGGCACGAACTATGAACACATTATTTTTGACAACAGCATTGCTGTGTTTCATTCAGCATTGGAATCTATCTAGTAGTGTATCAATTCTACTAAAGAAAGCTATAGTACAGGATGTGTGGATTAAATATTTTCCGTTTGCATGTCAGAACGAGGCTCCTGTGGCTCGAAAACAAACTCTTCAGCACTACATAAGATCCTGGTAAAGAAGCTATCGCAGATACTTGAGTTGCTGCATAGTACCACAACATTCACATTTTATGATGAAAAACGACACTACAACATTGAATGTTCTCTGTCAGCATAGGCCATTTAGGCCCTAACACAAGTAGAGTTAAACAGAGAAATCTCAGCTGTCTTGTTCTGGAGCCAACACAAAGAGTCCACACACACATAGCCCCAGAAAACGCAATTTGACAAAAATAAAATGATCTGACACATTGTACTGACCAAATCAAAAACAGAACCAACCATAATGCTCTTTGACCCTTAAAGATGAAGTCCAAAATTTTGGCTACTGATAAAAAGTGTTCGTCACAGCCAGGATGAGACCTGAGCAGGGCCGGCCCGAGACATAAGAAACCTGTTTGCCTGGCAACATTATATTGTGCCCGCAACACAAACTCTGATTTGTCCCTTCAAAATAATAGCGCTCGTTTTCATTCATTGCAATAACCATTGTTAACTCATTATAAAGCTAGTGAATTGTAAACAAATGCAATTGTACTGTATATAAATGAACAATAGGAGTATGTGATAGCAAAAAAAGCATTTAACAATTTTTTTTATAACAACTTCATAATAACAACATTGACAAATACGTTGTGCACACAATTTGATTGAAATATATTGTCAGTGTCACATGTGAAAACACAATTACATTTGCAATACATTCACTAGAGTCTATTTAAACCAACAATAGACTAATTTTAGCAACTCATGAACATGGACCCACTACCTGTCTATGCATTGGAATAACAATGATTATTCCAATGAATTACGAGCGCTATTGTTTTGAACTGACAAATCAGAGTTTGTGTTGCGGTCACAATATAATTTTGCCAAGCAAACAGGTTTTGCTTATGTCTCGGGCTGGCCCTGGCTCTACCTGGTGGCGAGGTTTCGACATATCTTTGTTGTTCCATGATGCACATTCATGTTCTTGTCATTGCACTTAAATAAACCAGCTGATCCTTGTCTTTAATTAAGTGTGTGTATTTAATGTTCCCCTCTGTGTATGAGTGCCTGAGGAGAGGAGCTGTTATTTATATTTGTTTGATTACACTCTGTGCCGCTAACATGTTATTTACCATAGTAATTATTGATTAAGAGTTAGTTCTGTATGTTCTGTAGTTCTCAGTCGTGCCTATGCCACCATATGCATTAGTCGGGGAGTATGGACATGTTAAGGACTGACTTGATATTTATTGCCAGCTCTTCAACTCATTACTACATTACTGAGTAAATGAACGTGTGTTATTCGACTCCTGCATTTTGCCACCTGACCACATCACCAACAGCCACCTTGTTACAGTGTGGCTTTTGAGCAAAAATAGGTCCCCGAAAATTGGTTACTATGTCAAATATATGTGCTCTGTCATCATTTCTGTCCCATGTGATCAAAACCACCCGGCTTAAATTTGGAATTTAATTGCAAACTGAGGTATGACAGCATTTTATCTTCAAGATTATGTACAAATAAATAGCATATTAAACATCTAGAACAAAATAAGAGGAATAAAGCATTATTTTGTTAAATGCAAAAGTCAAAGACTGCATCTTTAACATATACAGGAAATCCTTGATTACATACAGAATCAGTGGTCATGTCTTTGTTATTGAGATAGGATGCCATAGGCTGACCTGACTCCTAAAGGAATGCCCAGTGCATGCAGAATTAGGTGGAAACCGAGCTGCATTTCCTAACCTCCTCTAAAATGTATGACAGTATAAGATACTTTCATTTCCTTAGCTCTGATCATGCACAGTTTGAAAATAGTTTGAAAATAATTCCAATATTGAAAAGTTCTTATAGCTACTAGGTAAAATACCCCAGGTTTCCACCATAGCAACAAGATCTATGACCTGTAGTTACAATGAAAGGACAAACAGTGTGGCTGTTGAAGCACAGTGTGTTTTCCCGTTTAGCCTAGTTCAGTTTACAGAGGATCCTTCAAGCCATGAAGGCATCTCAGCTACAGGTACCAACACGCTTATTCAAACACTGAATGAAAATGTAAAAAGATTTGAGGAATAGAGGAACGACAACTAGATAGAATGAGAACGAGAGAGAGATGTGCCCCTTCACTGAAGCACATGGCCTGGCAATTTAGTAGCCTGTACAGATGTGTAGTGATGAGTCATTAGCAAATGAACAGCTCTTTTTAAATGTCTAATTTTGCTTTTTACCTGAGTACTTGAAGGACCTGTCATATTCATTTGACCAGTAAGACTATGGTTTCATGTATGTACTCATGTGTACAATAGATGGGCCAACACTGCACCAAATACCCATGTTTTTTGTTCTAATTACCGTCTGATAAATTGTGTCAGTTCCATGCCAGTATTAATATATTCAGTCTGATGCCTAACCAGTTCGCCTTTCCGTCTCTAACTTAAAAAACGATTGCAGGGAAGCATCACTATCTCAGCTCATACAGTACATGTAAAGAGCTTTGCTCACCCTAAGCACTGATCAAAATTTAGAGAGAGTAAAAAAGAACTACAAAATTACAGCATGATCAATAAAACAATTGCATTCTGTGCATGTTGTGTAAATAAATATCACTTCCTGATGGCTCAGTGGTTAAGGACTCGGACTTGGAGTTGGAAGGTTGGCTGTTTGATTCCTGATTGTGCCAAATGTTGTTGTATCCTTAAGCAAGGCACTTTACCCTAAGTTGCTCCATGGGGATTTGCCTGCATTCACTGTAGGTTGCTCTGGATAAGAGCTTCTGCTAAATTATGTGAATGTTCGACAGGCCAATATCTGTTGTCGTGACATCCATAGATCAGTGCCTTCTATAACTACATTCAGCAAGGTTTCCTACTTAGCTTTCCTGACTTACTTGTGTCTCACCTGCAGTAAATATTTAGCTGCAGTAAGGGATTTAGCATTTGTATGTTACATTCCTTAATGTCTACAACATAAACCAAGTCAACAGCCTTTTAATTACCTCATGGTTATGTTTGGTTTAAGGTCTACACTTCTTGAGGCATGGAATTTGTAGTGCTCCACTGTAGCCTCGATTGAACAGTTGTAAATTAGCCTGACTAGTCATTATTTTGACTGACTTTGCTCTATCTTGTTAGCTAATTCCACCCGGTCCTAGTGTGTGAATGTGTAAATTAACTAGTTGATTGATGTTGATTCTTAAATTGAACATAACAGGGTTGCCAACTCTCAAGCATTGTCCTTGAGACTCGAGCGAATGACCCAGATCTCCCTGTGCATTTCTTATTTCTCACACACATATCCCTGGTATAAATTACTCGTGTCACTTAAACGGCCGGCCATTGGTCGATTTTTCGAAGTTGAAAGAGAGGTTTCTCTTTTCACGCCAAGCAAAGTTCAAAACATAACAGCCCACAGTATAACCTGCAGTGGCATGTATCCATGGAAGTCAGTCTTCCCCAACTAATAAAAACAAAAACAATTCAGAATGTATCTTTTATCAGAGTTATGATTTCGTAATTTTCTTTCAATTTCGCAAGTGGCATAATCTCCAGATGAGATGATTGATGGTGTTAAACAGCTGTGTCTTATTATATTAAGGGCAGAGAAGTGACAGTTGGTTTCTGTATTAGATAAAGCAATGACGCTGTGTCACTTACATATCTAGCTCCCTCAGGATATGCATTCTAGAAGGGTATCCTAAATGCCACCTATTCCATATGTTGTGCATTACCAGTATGTCTCATGTCAAAACTAGTGCATGATGAAGGATGTGGTGTGCCATTTGGAAAATGCATTCCAAATTCTGCTGCTAACCACTGTGACTGCACCTTCTCATTTTCAGTTTCCCGGGGCAACTCAGCATGCAGAGCTGTGATAATGTGGTTTACCACAAAGGAGATGTAAGGCATGTTGTAACTTGCACTGGGATTGGCTCACAGTTGACACAGGCATTTTAGAATATGCCTTTACAAAAGCTCTCCCTACCCGAGGAATTCCACCTCGGAATGTTCCAGAACCCACTTTTACCAAACATAAAACAATGTACATTTCCAATACATTACTGGTGGAATTGTATAACTCACTGAAAACACTGAAAGTGCATGTTCACAATGTGTTCTATCATATAACATGCTGAACTGTGGGGTTAAATCCCAGTTGTAGGAATGCTAAACTGAAAACACTCCCTTTTTTCTTAATGTGTCATTTTCAGTGTTTCAGAGAAACCCCTCAAAACCAAGCAGCCCTCAACCGCCAAATATGTCCAGAGTTTGTGTTTGGTGTGTGTGCCTATAGCTGTGTTAAGTGCTTCCACTTGCTTGTCCTGGATAAAATCAATGGTATTCAGCCAATAGAAAAACAAGATCCTCTGCCCACACAAACTACAGTAGCAGAGCTACACGCAACCACAAAAAAATGAGTCATTTTCCACATGAATGGGATGCTTTTTATTTTGGGATTTTAAGCTCATTGGTTAATTACTACAATTTAGATAAATTAATTTTACTTTAGTTTCTCTGTGCAATTTAAAGGCAGTAGGTAGCATTTGGTTAGCTTAGCACAGTAGCTGGAAAAATTTGATAGATACCAGCCGGCGGCTCTCAAATCCTTGGAGATGGACATGCAAGATAACATTCAAATGATTAAACAATAGGAATCAAACCAACAGGAGTTTACATCAAGGATTTGGCCGTTCTCTTCTTTCAATTTGGATGAGTCTTATCTACGATGCGTTTTATCCAGTATAGGTACAATGGGTACATAGATACTATTTGAAAATCAAGGTTCATAGTAGGCCTCTAGGTAGAAGAATGTCAAGTAAATGATTAGAATCATGTTAGTATAGACAGTTTTGCGACCTATTGTGTCACTGGAGTCATAAAATCTTGTGTGAATCAGAGATTCATCTCCCATTCCCTTTAAGAGCCAGGTGCGCTTGTACCTTTCGCGCATTGCTATTATGACGGCGGATTTGCACCGTAATATTTTTATTTGTAATCTTTTGCATGTTTGTGTGTGCAACACTTCCCTGTGTGTGTGCAACAAGCATAGTGTACACGCACTGTGCATAAGCCTAGGAGCATTTGACTAATTTGCTCTTAAAATAACAATGACATGCTGCGCCATTGATGCCTCAAGATAGCAATACCTCCAGAATTATCTTGAACACAACTCATTGTTAGACCAGCACGCCCATGGGCGCAAATATGGGTGCAGGTGCATTTGCTATTTGAACAACGCGGGCACCAGATGGGAAATTGACAACTGCGTCGGTCTTAAACTAGCAAAGACACTTGCGTTCGGACTTTGCGCTGCGTTGCACCAGGTGCAAGATAGGGCCAGTGGTGTAGATATTAGGAGGCAAAGAAATTACTTAATCTTTTCCCTTAAAATTCATGCTTGACATATTTTCTTATTCGAGGAAAGATGCTTGCTTCTTACTTGTCTATATACCACCGACACACACACCCCAAGACACACAAGTACATGTTTACCTCTCACCCAGAGTGTTTTTATATTAGAACACACCTGCAACAACCTAGAACATTTCAACGTTATTTCAAGAACTAGAACACTGTGTACAACATGCAGTCCACAACGTTTTCACAGCAGGACATCTGGCTCTTACATTTTACGCTATGTTAAAAGTATGGTTATTAAAATGTTTGATGCAGGTTGTGTTTATGTTTGGACAGGAAAGAAAGATACAAATTAAGTTTCAACATTTTGATACCCTGCCCAGAATGCACCGTGTTTACTTGAGTATCAACAGATTATCCATATTGTCCTCCTGATTCTGACATGGGATGTTTTGTAAAATCTGAGAATATTGGGAACATTATGTGAATTTTGCAATATTAGATAAATGATGAAATATCTTGTTCACAATCCCAGGATGTGGGATAGGAAAGTTTCCTTTACTTTGTGTGTGTCTCACCCCCATATCCCTGGTGGGTTTTTAAGGTTTTCCTATGGCCACACTTAGTAGCTTTTCCATGTGTTCCCTTTGTCGTAGGACGACGTAACTATCTGACCTAAAAACACAGTTCTAAAGGAAAGTGTATGTGCACGTGTGTGTGCGTGTGTGTGCGTGTGTGTGTGCGTGTGCGTGCGTGCGATGTGTGCACATATGTGTTTAACATGTTATCTGTATTTCTAACTCTGAATTGACCCAGTGGTATTTCTAAGTCATTAAAACATCCAGTATGAAGAAATGTCTTCATAACGGTCTTTTTCTTAAAACATGAAAAACCAAATTGTTCATTAAGCACAGCTCTAGGACCAATCCCTTACCATATCCTTTACAGATAAAACACTAAACTAATCCTAAACTCGTGCTAACTTTACCTCTGTAAACAAGCAACAGGAGTGATTTATGTACAGTGCCTTGTAAAAGTATTTGGCCCCCTTGAACATTTCGACCTTTTGCCACATTTCAGGCAAACATAAAGATATAAAACTGTATTTTTTTGTGAAGAAGCAACAACAAGTGGGACACAATCATGAAGTGGAATGAAATGTATTGGATATTTCAAACTTTTTAAACAAATAAAAAACTGACAAATTGGGAGAGCAAAATTATTCAGCCCCTTTACTTTCAGTGCAGCAAACTCTCTCCAGAAGTTCACTGAGGATCTCTGAATGATCCAATGTTGACCTAAATGACTAATGATGATAAATAGAATCCACCTGTGTGTAATCAAGTCTCTTTATAAATGCACCTGCTCTGTGATGCTCTCAGAGGTCCGTTGAAAAGCACAGAGAGCATCATGAAGAACAAGGAACACACCAGACAGGTCCAAGATACTGTTGTGGAGAAGTTTAAAGCCGGATTTGGATACAGAAAGATTTCCCAAGCTTTAAACCTCCCAAGGAGCACTGTGCAAGCGATAATATTGAAATGGAAGGAGTATCATACCACTGCAAATCTACGAAGACCCGGACGTCCCTCTAAACTTTCAGCTTATACAAGGAGAAGACTGATCAGAGATCCAGCCAAGAGGCCCATGATCACTCTGGATGAACTGCAGAGATCTACAGCTGAGGTGGGCGAGTCTGTCCATAGGACAACAATCAGTCGTATACTGCACATATCTGGCCTTTATGGATTAGTGGCAAGAAAAAAGCAATTTCTGAAAGATATCCTAAAAAGTGTTGTTTAAAGTTTGCCACAAGCCACCTGGGAGACACACCAAACATGTGGAAGAAGGTGCTGTGGTCAGATGAAATCAAAATAGAACTTTTTGGCAACAATGCAAAATGTTATGTTTGGTGTAAAAGAAACACAGCTCATCACCCTGAACACACCATCCCCACTGTCAAACATGGTGGTGGCAGCATCATGGTTTGGGCCTGCTTTTCTTCAGCAGGGCAGGGAAGATGGCTAAAATTGATGGGAAGATGGATGGAGCCAAATACAGGACCATTCTGGAAGAATGATGAAACCTGATGGAGTCTGCAAAAGACCTGAGACTGGGACAGAGATTTGTCTTCCAATAAGACAATGATCCAAAACATAAAGCAAAATCTACAATGGAAAGGTTCACAAATAAACATATCCATGGTCAAAGTCAAAGTCCAGACCTGAATCCAATCGAGAATCTGTGGAAAGAACTGAAAACTGCTGTTCACAAATGCTCTCCATCTAACCTCACTGAGCTCGAGCTGTTTTGCAAGGAGGATTGGGCAACAATTTCACTCTCTCGATGTGCAAAACTGATAGAGACATACCCCAAGCGACTTACAGCTGTAATCGCAGCAAAAGGTGGCGCTACAAAGTATTAACTTATTATTACAATTTTTCAGTTTTTTATTTGTTAAAAAGGTTTGAAGTATCCAATACATTTCGTTCAACTTCATGATTGTGTCCCACTTGTTGTTGATTCTTCCCAAAATTTACAGTTTCATATCTTTATGTTTGAAGCCTGAAATGTGGCAAAATGTCGAAAAGTTCAAGGGGGCCGAATACTTTCGCAAGCCACTGTAGTTCCTGCATAGCCTACTCTTCCACGTTTTCAATCACTTTTCCCCATTCTTTGCTCAGTGAGGTAGGCTTCAATTGAAAGGAGAGGAGTTCACCATGTGTTCAGTTCTCTTTCATCTTATTTGCTAATTGGTTAGAGGTCATTGATAGGTCACGTTCCCTGGAGGAGGACTATCCTGTTACCTGTGTGTTTCATGCCAGGCTGGATCTCCTAGCCTTAGTGTCACATCAACACCAAGAAGACATAATCACATTTCTCAATGGCACACTATGAAGTGCACTAAATTTGACAATAACCCATAGGGATGTTGTAACGTCCAGCCCTAGTGGGCTGGTTATGGACTACATTTTGGTTTAGTGTCGTTTGTGGTTTTGTCTCCCTTGTTTCTTTCAGTGTTTACACAGTGGTTTTGTTGGTTAGATTTATTCCTCATGTGTCCTCATTGTTATTGCCCTGTGTGTGTTGGAGTTCAGGTTCCTCCCCAATGTGTGGTATATGCCTCCCTCTTGTGCCCCTGTTGTGTATTGCATATTCCCACATCTCACTCCCATGTCTTGTCACATGTTTCATGTTAACCAATAGATCACGGTGTAGTTAATTTCCAAGTCCAGGTGTCTTACATTGTCATCGTTAGTATGTGTATTTAGGTTTAGTGTTTGGTCTTGTCTCTTGTCGTTCAATGTACTCTGTGTAGTGTCCTGTTCCCGTGTTCCAGTGTTTTTCTTTGATATATATATGCTTCGCCCCTCGTGGCAGTATTTTGGTTTTTAGTTTAATAAAAGTGTTTGCATTATTGAACCTTCGCGCCTGTCTCTAAATATCTTGGAGGATACGTGACAGATGTAGAGTAACATGTAGGGATTGGGGACACATTTTGGATACGATCGGTGCATTTACGAGTCATTTACCAGATGCTCCCATCCACAGTGACTTACAGTAGTGAATGCAGGCATTTTTAGTCTTTTTCATACTGCCCCCTCCCATGACAATCAAGCACACATTCCTGGTGTTCTAAACCTTTACCAACAAAGCTACATAGAACCCTAATATTATTCAGATCTATATTTTTATAGTTAAAATATTATGTTTGGATTTTATTCACTTGGGTGAATCTTGAAAAAGTGAACGTTAAGCTGGGATGAAAGCAATGGACTCTTCAAAGTTAACTTTAGGTAAACTGCGACCCATGTTAGAGTCACACAAACATGATCACACACTGTTGTGTTTGGCAGACAACATTGTAAGACTTGAATAAATTCATGGTGTACAGCCAAAGAAATAGAATAGATAACTCAACCCTTTTTCAAAATGGGGGTGGATGCGTTGCCTATCAGCAGCGTTGGTTGACTACAATCGACAGCCTTACTTTTAGGGGGACTAGGGTTACTGACATTGGAGAACAAAAGGTATGACCGGATTTGAATCTGCTGCAGAGCTGTTGCCTTGTGCATAGCTGCATTTATCTGTTTGCGTGCACGTGCGCACGTCAGGGCAGGGCCGGCTGTAGGTGTGTAATCATCATCAATCAGTCAGTCTTTGATGGGGGAATTCCAGTCTCGCCAGCTTGCTTATCGCCACGGTTACAGGTCTTCCGTTCCCTGCCCCTCCCTACGTCCCTCACTGTGGGCTCCGAGGTCAGTGTCTGCAGCCTGGTTACGCTTGCATTTCTTTTATGAAGATACGTGTTGAAGGCGTTTTTTATATTTTATTGGACAGGAAGGTGTTGACCGATACAGGAGTTTTTACTCGATGAAAACATAAAAAGACGTTGACAGACGTGAAGGAAGAGGGAGAAAACAAGAGAAAGACACATAGCTAAAGTTCAGTGACCCCCCTCCTGGCTGGATTATATGCCCCAGTGGTGCTGGGACTTGGGGTGGGGGGGTTGATGGCTACAGGACAAGGCGTGAGAGACAGACGGCATTGAACTGAAGCAGACCAGATACTAATCAGAGATCCAACGCTTGTACAAACACCCCCATTGATCCAGCATGCACGCAAACGTTGCCCCTGTCATCTGGGTTTGTGTGTGGAGTTTTCATCACTCACACTGGGTAACGGATCAGAGGGCCTCGAGTTGGGTTGACTTCATGATCATAGAGTCAGTCCTCACCCGCTCCATGAGTCTCTTTCATTTTAAGAGCTGGCATCTGTATGGCCACCTGCCAACCTCACTCCAAACCTTACTTTGTGTAATTGAATGTAAATATTGGTCCTCGTTTCACCCCTTTCTCTCTGGGCTAAAACACAACTGGGAAAATATTTAACCGTAGATATATGTTTGAGTGCTGACAAAGCCGTGACGGGTTTATAACTACCCAGAAGACACCATGCCAGGGAAACATAAGGGAGGCAGACAGAGGGATGAAGTAGGTGGTTAGGGACAAGCAGTGGTACTTAGAACAAGCAGTGGTACTTAGAACAAGCAGTGGTACTTAGAAGACGACTAAGCACTGGGGTAGAAGACATTAAAAGGGCTTAAATAGCGAACTTCTTTGTCCCGTTATTTGGAGATTCACCCATTTGTCTGGGTGATGATCCCTCTGTGCTCCATTTGTCGTGAGTCAGCATGGGTGAAGACGCCACCTCCCATCAGCACCAGCCACTGATACAGAACGTTGGGTTTTTGATCTCCTCGAACAGGACGAATGACATACGTAGGATGATTTGACATGTCATGTGGTTCTGTCAAATCATCCTACACACCCACACACACACACATCACATTTTTCTAACTTTGTGGGGACTTGAGAAGTAATTTTGATCTAAAAATCCATGTTCCCTGTTTCCTAGCCCTAATCCTAACCCTAACCTTAACCTCAGTTACCCACATTTAGCATCTAAATGTAACCTTTCAATAATGCCTAACCGTAAACCAAACCCTAACTGGCAATGCCTAAACCAATGTCCAAAAAATATGTCCCCTAAACCTAACCCCTGAGCCATACATTGCAATTCCCCTCATGGGGCCATCCCCACAAGGTACAATTTGTCCCCACAGGGTCTAATGTTACATCTTTTTGTATGGATGTGGGGCCATCGCCGAAATTTCAGGGCCATTCAAAAGAACCATACAACCATTCAAAAACAAGGCCACACACACACACACACACACACACACACACACACACACACACACACACACACACACACACACACACACACACACACACACACACACACACACA